>OMKZ01038824.1:3284-16475 GCA_900302535.1 Neoniphon sammara | reverse complement strand
AAGGACTTTGTCATCACCTCCAAGACCCCCGGAAAGTCTGTCACCAACTCCTTTACCATCGGCAAAGAGGCTGATATCACCACCATGGATGGCAAGAAGCTCAAGGTGTGTAATCCCCATTCATCCTCTGTGGGGATGAATGAAGTAGCACTGTATTTCAAGCATAAAACGAGCATTTTCTAACAAAATTATGAGAGATAATACATCTGAATGTCAGGGCTGTAATAGTCTCTGCCACACTTTGTTCTTTGCTCCAAGGCAATGTTATATATTTCAATAAAATGTTGAAGTTCTCTTGCTCCATGTCTGTTTTGGGGGCATTCGTGTAATTCATTGTTCTTCCCTGACCCACAGTGCACTGTCAGCATGGAGGATGGCAAGCTGGTGTGCAAGACGGGCAAATTCTGCCACGTCCAAGAGCTCAAGGGAGGAGAGATGATTGAGGTACAACTCTCTCTCTCTCTCTCTCTCTCTCTCTTCCTCTCTCTCTCTCTCTTACTCACCTAAAGGGGAAAAAATCAAATCTACAAGCACTGTTGAATGAGTAAAGTCAATGCATATATAATTCATCTCTAGGCTCAAAATTAAATGAATTTGTCTTCTGTTCCTCTTGTTCCTTTTCAGACTTTGACCATGGGCTCCACAACTCTTGTCAGGAGGAGTAAAAAGATGTAAACTCGGCAGTGAGGAAACCAGTGACTGTTTAAATAAAAATGTTGCCTACTAAGTGTGGTTTGTGTCATCTTTAGTAACACTCTGTGTTGTGTGTACGAGTGAGCAAGCTTTCCTCTTTGTATAGATACACCACTCCACCCACAATATGTTTATTTAGCATCTGCTGAAGCTATGAATCTGCAAGCACAGAACAGAACTTCAGCAAGGTCAAGCATTTTAGTACCATGCTGGGTTCAGCATCTTGAGGTCTGTGCTGTGTAGCTGGACATTGCTGCCGCTTTGCCACAGACAAGGCTGTGTGGTTTTGTGTGTGTGTGTGTGTGTGTGTGTGTGTGCCTTCTTGAACATGATTAGGTATAGGTCAGAGCTGTGTTTTCTAACTCTAGATAATACTATTATTATGATAATTATTTCATTTACTAACTTGATGTTATGTAGGTGCACCAAAGAAGTTACTGCCCTGCAATTTGTAGTTTGTTCCTCAGAAAACAACACATGGATTTAGATCAAAACTTTATTAGTCTTCATCCAAAGTTGGTGTCCAGCTGGTAGACAAATCAATAGATGTGAAAAAAATTTTTCCTCATGCAGCATATTACATGCACAGCACCCAGTTTGCCACCCCGATGCAACACTCGCCCCCTCCTTGGCCTCGCCATTTCAAAAATCCTGGAGCTGCCTCGGACTTTGAGTATCCAAGACATAGTGAGAGATTATCTGCTGTGAACATTTTTGTGACATTATGGACCATGAAATAGGCCATAAGCTTGTTTTCATGTAAAATACTAGGTTAGGTTAGGTTAATAGAGAATAGAATAGGCATCTAAAATAACTGTTTTTCAGAAGAGGATATGTTCTTATGAAACACATTCCCCATATGATTTATATATTAAACATCATTTTCATCATTAATATGTTGATTACTATTCAGGTTTACTTATTAATTATGGCCTGTTGTTACAATTTAATGGCTGTAAATGAGTTTACTGATGCAATTGGGTGTGTCTTTGTCAAAATGCCCTGACATGATCCATGTGATTGACACATTCAGCTCTGTGCAAAGGGCTGCAGCAGTCATCATGTAAATCAGTGCAGCTGAGATGCAACAGTGGCATACTACTGCCCTCCACTGATCAAAAAATGTCACAGGTTCTTCAATTGTATGTTAAATCCAGTGATATAAACTACTTACAAGCCAAACACACACACACACACACACACACACACACACACACACACACACACACATGCTTTCCATGTTTTGGTAAGTGGCCATCAGCTATTATGCCCTCCTTTCCATGAGAATATAAGGGAATGCAGATTTAAACAATTCTCAAGGGGTGGTTTGGGAGAGTCTAGTTAACGCAAACTAGTATTTTTAATTCCTGCCTGAACTGTTACCCATAATTCAGATGTTTATCCACAGTGTCAGGAGAAAGAGTCCATCTGGTGAAGTGTGGCAGCAAGAGTTTTACTTGTATGACTCAGTATTATTAATATTGCAGGTTAAGTGGGTACTATGGGCCTCTCAAAAACAGTTTTTCAGTTTTTCAAAATCAGTTTTTACAGCTCTGAAATTCTCCTCACTGTGCTTAGTTTCACACAGTCATCTCAGTCTCTAGCCCACCTCGGTGAGAACCAGACTTTCCAGAAGACATGGACTTCAACAGAAGATGGCAGGTCTATTCCCAGGAGAACTATGAGGCCTTCCTCATGGCCATGGGTTAGCATAGCTCATTAAGACGATAATAAAGATTGGCTAGCAAAAACCCTGTCACATCTTTTTTGACTTGGTTAGAGTTTTCTCATGTTTATTTTAACCTCACAGACAACCAGTTTGGCAGTTTAGATGGTCACCTTGTACATTGGCATTGGCAAATGATTGACAAAAACACATATCTAACGTGCTGTGATAATGTTCGCTTGTTCACCAGCACTCTCAGATGATTTCATCAAGGCAATTTATCCAAAAACAACAGTGCACTGTGGGAAGGAGGAGCTACTCACAGCTCCACAATTAAAGATAACAGATCAACAAAAATAAACTGAAATTTCTATTGAGACACGTTTTTTTGTACATTTACGCAAACTGTTGGTCAAATTTGAAGTTTCACTCCATCAGTGAACATGTTGTCATGCAAAATGCAGGGAGCTTTATCAGTGTGTGTGTATGTGTGTGCATGTGTGTGCACAGCTGAATAGAATGCACCCCTTGGCCCTCCTGCACCCAGTTGATCTGGATGCAATGTCTACAATTTGTAAAGGAAATACTACTTCTACTAATAATAATGATGACAACAGTTTTATAGATCAGTATGGCAATAATTACATACATTCATGGTTGTACTGTGGGGAATAAGTCAAATTTGGTGTCATTGCACCATTTCGCAGTCTAGCTGCCATTGTTCATATGCCTTCTTGTTTGGGGCAGGTCTTTCAAAATCTTTCATTTTTATGAATAAAAATGACTATGAATTAAAACCCAATTCATTCCATTCTCAAACCTATCCAACCACTTTGGGGGAAAAATTGCTCCACTGTTCTGCTGTTCTGTCTTACAAACCTGCATAAATATGCCATGCCTGGAAAAAGGCCGGGCTAAGTTATCCTGGCACTGACCCACCTCTCCACATACTAATAAAACAGATCAGAAGTGAAATTTGAGTACAACAGAGCTGGACAAATGCAGAGGCGCAAAACAGGGACAAAGATACCTGAACTAAACTTTGTTTGTCCTCAAATTTACTCCAGGACTACCACCCTGTTTCCACCCTTGCTTCTCCCAAATTTTGTAGAGGTAATTATTAATCATCTACAGTGATAGCATCCCTCTGAGCATTCAGGTTTGGGGATTTTGTTTTGTTTACCATGAACTGTTGGCCTGTTAAAGCCCTTTGAGACTGTAAACAATGATAGGTTAAATAAACCTTTACTCAAAAAAATGAATTCATCTGTCCTGAAATGCCCTGCAAAATCAAGATACATGTCCTCAAAAAAGATCATTTGGAATTTATCCCTGTTGACTCTGAAGCAGAACACCTGGACTGATTTTGAAATAGAAGGATGAATGATTGAAATACCTAAGTGAAACTAGAAAGGCCTGAAATGCTTCTGCTTTAATTAAGAATTCATAAAATCAATTTTAAGACAATCACTTTAAAGGCCTGATATTCATAGAATTGGATTTAAAACATTTTAAGACTTTCAAGAACCTGTAGACACCCTCAATCAAAAATGTATATGAACAACAGCAGCTACAATGCAAAATGATGAAATAAGCACCAGCTTTATTGTGAGAAATGCAGGCCTTCATCTGAGCTGTGTCACTACATACTCGGGAGCTGTGTCCCAAAGGCACACTACATACTAATATTAAACAGTACATACTGCATTGTAATCTCCATAGTATACTGTTTTGGAAGTTAGTATGACAGAAATCCAACATACTACACCATTTTTTACTAACCACAAATGATGCAACACGTCTGCTGATGGCAGTCATGTGACCTATGTCTGCATGTCTTCTGCGACCTTCCAACTTCAAATTTGAAAAATAGCTGGTGCACATATACAAAAAACATATGTCTCAACAGATATTTCGGTTTATTTTTTTTAATCCGTTATTTTTAATTGTGGAGCTGTGTGTAGCTCCTCCTTCCCACATTGCACTGCATTGTGGGGCAATAGTAACTGCACCCTCAAAATACTGTGTTGTTACACCACTGTGTACCAGTGGTGTATGTTTGCTGACATGGGTATACTGCATTTTCATACTTTTATGGTGTGAAGACACTACATACTCAAAATTTGGTTAGAATGAGTATGTAGTATGCTTTTGAGACATAGCTTCAGTTTCTCTTTCTGGAACCACTTTGCATTGTGGAACATTTGCGCTAATGTAGTGTGCATCGTTTGTACATTGTCATATGCATTCTGGGTAACTTGTAGTGGACTATATAGTGTATACATTTTCAGTGAGGTTTGGTACACCCTACAGAATGACTGACCCCTTGTGTGGTCTACTATATAGTGGAAATGAGAAACACATCAAGGGCCATATATAATTTATTGACATGCTTATATTTAATCAAAAAATATATTGTTGCATGTCCCTTATAGCCCTCTCACATACAATTTAGTCCACATAAATCCCTAAAAATGTCACCAAAAAAAGTTGCTTAACTATCATAGCATTTACTCAAGCCAAATAATGCATTCTGAATACAAGTAGGCTGGCATACAACCAACTCACAACAACCTGTTTCACAGGCCTGAATACAGTGTCTGCGAGGAGAACTTAATAAAACAAAATACACATACAAAGAAATGAATATTTTATTCTTTCCCGTACTTCTACAAGTCCCATATAGCCTGTTTCACAGGCCCGTCTGTGGTTTCAAAATTATGACGCAAATGATATTTTTTGAAAACATCTTTATACACAGTCTATGGTGAGGTTGTGTGTTTGTGTGTGTGAATGCATGCACACATGGATGCATGCCTAGAGGTCTGAAAGGTTCACAATAAGACTTGCAAGTTTTCACATCAGTTGGGAAAAAGTGAAAAGAAAAGTTAAGTAAGTTAACATCACAAGTATTCAAGTTTTTATCAAAAGATTATACTATTAAATCGTTAATTTAACAAAATGTGCTCAGTTTTCCCTTTGTGGCGAAGCTTTTTTGTAGGTTAAAAAAGCATGATGAATGTAGCATTAATTTGGATTTATTTACGCATGGAAGCTATTTTCCAGGTACTTGCGCGCTATTTACATCCTAGCTGGATATATCGGCGCTTTCAAAAGACGAGATTCCTATCTGGATGTTGATGTGTACGCTGTTTGCAAGTCGGAAGTTGGTATACGATTAGTGCAGATGATTTGAACGCAGCATTAATATACAGTTGAAGAACATGTTCCATTTTGGATCGGTGGAGGGCAGTAGTCGGCCTACGCCACTGTTACATCTGAACTCCCATGGATTTCCAAGAAGAAGAAGAAGAAGAAAGAGGGCTGCCGCTACCGCTGCAGGACTACAGCTCGTTGTGAACAGACGCGTGTGGCAGTAGTCACGTAGTAAGTGCGTATTAGCTGTCTAGGCAGTTGGACCAAGACCTACTAGCTTAATAGTGCACGTAAGCTCATTTACGGCCAAACTGTAGCAGCAGGCCCTTAGAAAATGGCGAGGTATCTAAGGCCTCCAAACACTTCTCTCTTCGTTAGAAACATCTCAGACGAATCCAGGTATGTTGTCATTCCTGTCTGGCTATTTTAGCAAATGTAGCTAACGTTAGCTGTGGTTACCAAGATGGCTACGCTACGAACGAGCCACGTTAGAATATGTGACTGGGTAGCTAACTATCCCAGTAATGGCAGTGCAGTTGGGCTTCTTGATAATGACTATTATTATTAAAAAAAAAACATCAGAAGTAGATAAAAATAAACGGTTTAGCAGCCAGGTCCATGCTCTTGAATGAAGCTTGCTGATTCCCGACCAGCTGAGAACATGCATGCAGTGAGGATAGGCCGAGAGATTGGTCCGTTAACCTTAGTATGTTTGTTGAACATAAAAACATTTTTTTCTCAACGCGATTTTCGACTGGTTGAAAATCGCATTAAAACTATGAAAGTATAACGTTAGCTAAATCAGAAGCAGTTCCACAATAACAAGGTAAATTTAACCCATCATCTATTTTTATCGTTACGATCCTCAGCCCAAAAATGGAGTCACTCTTCTGGTGTCCCCATCTCACAAAATTTAAGCTTCGGTGCCTGTAACTTACCCATTACCATGGTTAGAGAATAAACCCAGCAGCGGATATTTTGTGGGACCGTACTTTTGTTTGCGTGATTCTTTGAACCATGTATTTATTATCATGCCAGAAATCGTATGTCTAGCTTTCTAGTGGGTTAGCTAGGAAGAAAGAGTGCGTCATCAGATGCTTCATCAGTGCACAGTTAATTGGCTTTATCCGAAGCATAAAAATCACAGGGGTTACTCAATAAGAAAAACATCCATTTCCTATAGATAATAACAATTGGGTGTGAAACACTTGTATATGATCTATTATGTTTATATGTTGCTTTTATATGTGCTCAAGGTTTATTTGAGATGTTTTGAAGTCTGAAAATAGATCTAGTCCGAGGTCAAGTACTTACTGTGGTCATTTTGAGTAATCCTTGTGATTTTGCCAGCTCTGTTAATGTCTGCCACAGTTGTGAGAGTGTTGACAGTGATTGGGTGGGTATTTACCCTAAAGTCTCACCCTCTCAAGTAAACTCTTAAAACTGATACTTCCTTTTGAAGCTGTAAGTAAGTCTGTCTGCTTAACAAGTATGGTCATTTGGGTTGCTGGCACTAGCTCTTGTGTGTAGCCTACACACTGGGCTCCAGCTAAATGGATCTGCTAGCCAGCAGAATAAATGTCCTTATTTCATGACACTTCAGGCCAGAGGATTTACGACGTGAGTTTGGTCGTTATGGGCCTATTGTAGATGTCTACATTCCACTTGACTTCTATACACGGCGGCCAAGAGGATTTGCTTACATTCAATATCCTTTGTCCTTTTAATTTAAAGATTTTGGAGATGGTGTTGTCACTCAAGGATTGCAAATTGCTAATTCTAACCTTTTGGTTGCAGTGGGTCGAGTCACATCTAACATAACTGAAGAGTCGCTGTGTTATATTTTAATGTTTGTCCCATTACATGGGAATATATTTTTTTACTTGATTTATAAGTATATTGTATGCAATTTTAAACGTATTCCTAACTAATATTTCTTCTGTTGTTGCCTCAGAAATGATAAAGATACAGTTCTGGAGACCCCACACCAAAGAAAGTTGAAAGGCGGTTGTAGAGTAGATTCAAGCCAAAGACATCCAGGCGACAAGCAATAGTGGAATTTGGAAAATAAAGAGAAAGAAAAAGCATGAAGATACAAAGAGGAGAAAAGAGAGCACCCAGGCTTCCATTTGTCTACCAAAGGGAGGAAAAGCAAAGAGTTTATTGGGCAAAGACAAGCAGGAAACCTCAAGTTCTTCTGCCAAGCCAATAAAGAGCAAGCTGAAGGTCAAAGGTCAAGCATGTTAAAGGTAACAACCCAAACTGTTTGTATCCTACCAAACCTATCTGATGGATCACCCAGCTCAATATTTGTCTTGTGTCTTTGCACAGTCCCAAATCACAAAGGTCCCAAAGTGGACCTACTTGATTTACGTTTATATTTTTTGTTACATAAGTCATAATGACTACAGAAAATTAACTTAAATTAATTTCACTTTTAAATAGCCACTAGAAATGAATGATTTTTAACCACACTGGCCATATCTAGAGTGGAGCCGTCATGCTGTGTTGTAGTCCAGTCTCTGTAACTGTTGTGCATGTGTGCAGCCTTTTGTCCCAGCTTCCCAAAATTGAAAATGAAAAGCCTTAACAATATAGCACGTTTGAGGACGTCCGGGATGCAGAAGATGCTCTTCACAACTTGGATCGCAAGTGGGTTTGTGGGCGTCAGATCGAGATCCAGTTTGCCCAAGGAGACCGCAAGAGTATGACCAGTTTTCATCCATATCTAAGCAGCACATTGCTAACTACAGTGTGGAATATAGAGTAAAATGTTTCCTAATGTCTTAACTTCAATGTGTCAATCCAAGCACCGAACCAGATGAAGTCTAAGGAGCGCCACTCCCCCCGCAGTTTCTCCCGGTACGATGATGGTGATCGGGATAGCCGGCGCAGACGCTCAAGGAGCCGCAGCTATGATCGTCGCAGGTCCCGCAGTCCCTCTTACGAGCGTCGTCCTCGGAGGTCTGAGAGCCCCAAAGAGTAAGTTAATCAGTTTGCACACGTGGCTCTAAGAGCAACATTTCACACTGAATACGATTTCCAACGGTATTGGTCTCACCTGCTCAGACGAACCAAATCAAAATAGTAAATGCTGTTTGAATAAACGACTCCAGACATGCTTGGCTATCAGTGAGGATGAACATATTCATAGATTAACTTGTTTCCCTTTATTCTCAATTCTCTGAAGGTCTCGATCCTATGGCCGACACAGGCGGAGCAGAAGTCATGAGAATGACAGGTAGGCTAATTTGCCTTGCAACAGCAAAATCAGCATTGTGTAGATGTTAAAGAGTATTGCTATGCATAGTTTAAAGCGCCCCCCCTTTAGACTTAAAACCTATCACCATCCACACTCCTGTCATTAATGCATGCTGTGATTCCATATTTTCTCATCAGGTACAGAGGCCCTCCCCGTGAACACCACAGGGTGCACAATGACCCAGGCTCCCGTAGCCGCTCAGCGTCCCATTCCCCGTCACCATCCAGATCCAGGCCCAAAGGCATAAAGAGCAAGTCTAGGTCCCCCAGCCCAGTTGAAGACTTCCCCCCATCCTCCAGCTCCCAGAAGCAGTCTTTAGGGCGCTCCCCATCCCGCTCCTACTCTAGATCAGTGTCCCGCTCACGCTCTCGCTCCAGGTCCTGGGCAGGCCGCAAGTCTGGAGGCCATTAACTCTCCGGTCTTTCAAAGCCCTCTCTTTATGTCTCTGAGGCTGTTTGTGTTCAACATTTGACTATGGTAACCAGAGTGGTTACCACCATGTTTGCATTTGTTAATTGCTAGTTCATCTCATCATATTCTGTGGGAATCTGCTTTAACACTGAGAGCAGCAGCAATCAGAGGCCACTATATTTTTAACATTGCTGAAGAGGTGTTTGTCCTAAAGTGAGTTCAGCACACTTGATATCTAGTTAGTTTTTTTTGTTTGTTTTTTGTTTTTTCTTTCCAATGTTTAGTTTTTGGGACTTGCATACTGTGGGTTTCTGCAAATTAAGATTGTTACAGTTTCCAAGAGGGTTTATCTTTATCAGTTATATTTTTGTATTTCTGAGTTAGCTATATTCTGCTTTGATATTTTTTTGTTGTTTTTATTAAATATTACTATGGTGAAACTTTTTTGTTTTGAGTTTTTAAATTTAGATCTGTTCCTTGTCCACTGATTAAATACAAATAAAAATTGGGTTTAATTTTGGTACGCCTGAGATCCTAATGAAGTTGCCCTATTTACTTTGAGTCCCCTGGCCTGTGGATGCTGTGTTTCAATTGTTTATTTGATGGGATGAGTTGTTCACTAATAGTCCTGTAATCAGTCTGGGAATGGATGATCGTATGGAATGCATTTTGTTGCTACCAAATTCTTTCAGTATTCTGTTAGATGTAGCCACAACATATGCAACATGTGGGGCATTGATTTCTATGGTGTACAATTTTTTTTGAAGAGTGTTAACTGAATAAGTGTTTCTTAGTGCTCAGTTACCCATGTTCTAGTAGTTTTATTCCATATGCTTTGTTCTGTCAATAAAAAGTGAATTGTTTTTCCTACTAGGATTTTTTTCTTCCTTTAGCATTTTCCTTTTCAAGAGCAGTAGCATAACTGTGAGCAGGATCCCCAGGGCAAGTTGTAGCTTTCTTTAACTAGGCTCTAAAATATAAATTATTTTCAGTTCTTTACCTGTAGGCAATATCGTTTTGCCATGAATGGATTTTGTTCATTATTCATATTTAGAAATTCGACTAAATGTCCACTCAATAAGTGGTGAATTCTCAGCAAGCCCAGACACAGAGACAAACACACAACTGGGGGGGAAGGGAAGGGATTTAATTTTTTTTTTTGGTTGTTTCGTCTTTGCCAATCATAACAGTGCAGTGTTTTACATTTCATTTTTAAAACACCAAATCAGTACCAATTCTATACATGGGCCATGGTTTTTTCTTTGTTTCATGACATTGAACAAGAGGGATAAATTAACAGCCAATTTGTTTACATTTAAAATTTAGAGAAAGGAGACTTTTACATGTATGAATCATTTAGGGAAAGGAATTTAAAAAAAACAGATGGCAGATACAAGGTAGTACTTCACAAAAACAGGGCCAGATTCAATTGTCAGCTGGCGGAAGAACAGCTGAGAATTGAAGGTGGTAAGATTTGGTCAGTAAGTCGCTTTGCTACCCAATGAGAAAAATAACTTCCAAATAAGTCTGAGAACAAGTTTTTGATGTGGGATCTGACAGGCACAATCGGGTTTTGTAAAACTTAAGATAAAAAGCATCAAGCTTACACCCTGTAAGCACATTCACGAGGGGAAAAAAAATCATACATATAGAAGTCTCCTGGGTTCCAATTGATTTGCTTTTTTTTTTTGCTTTTTTTTTCTTGATTTGCACTTAGCATCTTTCACCCTACACTGTGCATAATACAAAACAATAAAAACATGTGCAAGATCACTGGCAAGATAACAGTGCAGGGGTACTGACAAATGCTATAGGCAGATATTTCTTAATTTTTTTTAACAAAAATATTAATCAGTATTTGAAGTCAAGACATGTCCTTAGCATGTCTTATACATTCAGTGTTATTACTAAAAATACTTTTGTCAAGCAGGTTTTTCAAAATTGGCCTGCGAATGTACATATGCTACAAGTATTTTATACATTTCATTATATACATGGCTCTTTAACATTTTCAAGCTCTCATACTTTGTTTTGTTTTCTTTTAAGCTGGCCATTACAGCTCCATTCTGCATAGGGAAAAGGAGGAAAAAAAGAGCCTCAATTGAGGATTGACTCACAAATAGAACCCAGAGGGAGATAGTCAATTACGCACCCGCTACTAAAATAGCATCTTGGCCTGTAACTTATGAAAAACAAGTCTGATTGCAGTGCAAGTGGGCAAAGGGGTGCAAGAGGCAGTGAGCGTCTGGAGGATTTGGGATGGCCGACCTTTGAGACCTATCTAAAATGTAAACACATCCACACTGGCCTTGCACCTCATATTGAGTCCCATGGTCCACATCTTGTGCTACCCGCAGCTCTGCCTCCTTGGCTCAAAATGTATGCAGCCAACAGGACCATGACGTTTAAGCTAGAGGTCAAGTGAAACTGTTAAGAGTCCCACATATGAGTCTGGCCCTCTTCCGCATTGTTGGACTGCAGCACTCTGCTAAAGAGGCAGAGACTGAGGAGCATTAACAGTACGGATTGAAAATTTGAACAGCTAGAGGCGGCCCCAGGGACTCCAATCTAGTCGCCCTTCAGGTCAACGAGGTTGATGTGGCACTGGTAACCACGTCGGTCAGGCAAAGTGGATGGCATAAAACACAGCTAAAAACATTGCTTTGGTTACACGACACTTCATACATTTTTCAACTACAACACAAAAGGACTTACAAAATAATGCTATGATAGAGAGCTGTGGGCCTTAGGAAAACTCAACTCCTATAGTGCAGTGCGCACAGCGCAATAAAAAAAGTACAGGAGTTGAGAGTCCGAGGTCCATGTGCCATGGTCTCATATTACCTTTCAGTTTGAGGTTATGCTTTTGATCTGTACTCACTACAGCTGATCCCCTCCAGAAAGATAGTTGTTTCCCTGCAGAACTGCAGTCAAGTGGTTTTTACCTCCCAAACAAGAGACAACTAAAAAAAAAAAAAGATATATATAGGGCCCTACTCAAACAAGAAATGCTACAAATGTAAATATGCTTTAGCACCTTAAGCTTCAGAGATGACTCCAAAGGATTATCAAAACTAATGTCAATGAGAAAGCATGTCTGTCCAAAGAAATGGACTGTAAGAGAGATTGACCTCTAATGATTTGCAATGAATATCTAACCACATCTCTTGTTTGGGAAGAAAACCCCACTCAATCTGCTTTAACAGCCAACATAAAAAAGGAACAAATCAAAATAACAGAGCACAGAAGTACAAAGGATATCCAGTTTGTTGTTAGTTACAGAAACTGGCTCCAGTAAGGGCACCACCCATCAGTAAGGCTGCAAGGCTGTAATATTTTGAAATACTGGTTTAAAATGTGGGTACTCAAACATTTGCAGCAAAACATCACCACAAATGCCTTCTACCCTTCAAAGAGTTCAATCTAAAAATTGTTAAAACTATTACAGCACTGAAGTGTTCCTGGTGGGCAGGTGCCTTCAAAGGGGCCTTAGTTCATGCATTGGCTTTTTTCAAAAGGTCAAGCGTGGGAGTCCGTCTCAGGCCTGCACCTTAAGGAGGCTCTTAAGCTGGAAGGCCATCATCTCCCTGTTGTCACATGAGCCCATTGGGAAGGACACCCAATGGCTAGGGGGCTTGGGTAAAACGCTGGGTGAGGGTGGCTCACTGAACTTGGGCCCTGCGTAGCTTGGGCTCCCCTGGGTGGCTAGGAGTGTATTGAGGTGAGACACTGCACCCTCCCAGTTCTGATCGTAGTTGATGGCAAAACGGACAGAAGCATTTTTTTTCTCGGCAGACGCGGCCTGCCGCGCCTCTGGAGACCTGGGGTAGGCTGCGCCCTTGTCGCTCCTGCGGTGGCCATGGTGGTGAAGGCCCCCCGCCACTCCTGCAGATGCTGCTGCTGCTGCTGTTGCTCCATTCTGATCACGGCCTCTCTGCTTGGCCCGGCCCAGTTGATGGTTTTTTTTGGGCAATGGGCGGTCAGGGTGGGAAACTGGAATGTT
>OMKZ01038812.1:12705-26969 GCA_900302535.1 Neoniphon sammara | reverse complement strand
ACACTCCCTCTCTTTCTGTCTCGCGGTCTCAAAACACCACACAAGCACACACACACACACACAGAAAGCCTTATATACTCTCTCTGTCGCAGTTTTTCACACACACACACACACACACACACGCACACACACATATATGCATGCGTGCACACAGCCTATAAAATTTCAATTAACCAGTCTTTTTAATGTTCTGGCATTGTCTCCTTTGTTCCCCCTTTTCTTGTTTTTTCTTTGTTTTCCCATTTGTTGTGCTTGTTTATAACTGCTTTATTCTTGTTTTCCCCGTTGTAAGGATCTCCCCTTTCAGCCCTGCTAGGCTCAGTGCGCTGCCGCTGCTGAATCATAATCAAACAGCCCAATTACTCTCGAGAAGGACTCTATCCAAATGATGCAATCAACACACAACTCAGCGACCTCTTCCTTACACAGGCTGCCAGAACGGGCTCAGCTAAAGTGGGTGACTCAGGACTCACTGTGCGTATGTGTGTGCGTGTGTGTGTGTGTGTGTGTGTGCGTAATCAGTGACAACCACCCAAAGACACACCCAAGCATTTCCATCATGTTGCATAAGCCATTACTGTGGTGATGGTGAGAAAGTGAGTAGGCAAATGCTGACAGTGGCTGTCATCCCAGGTGTGAAGGTGTGTGTGTGTGTGTGTGTGTGTGTGTGTGTGGTGTTCCGTTTTCAGTTCTGGTCCTCAGGACTCAGGGTGCCACTGGATTTCATTTTCATTCAGTTTCACTGCAATGCAATTGACTTGCTGGTATAGAAAAGCAGCAGCTCTCTGTTCTCTGTTCTCTGAAAACCAGTGATCTAAAACAGAGATTTCCAGACTTTCTCAATACAAAATACATGACGGATAAATGGATAGACGAATAGACGACGGATCTCCATTTTTGAGGATTTTGACCTGAGGAATCTCCTCTGAGAAGACTTTTGATGGGGGGAGATAAAATTGTGTGTAGTCAAACTATTTGATCAAAAGAGTCACACTTACACACATGGCATTGCTGTTCTAACTTCCAGGGAATGACATAAAAGTGAAATGAACAGGAATAGATTCAGGGCCACTGGGTGTCCTCCTGAGAGATCATCCTTGTACATATATAATATACAGTGGCATTTTCATTTACATATAGTATGACCACAATAAAAAAGATATATAGCTCCATTAAAGCAGGAGTGTATTTGTAACATAGAAGCTCACTGGGTGAACATCAGAGAAAGAGAGTGGGAGAGACTGAAAGGGAGATATGTATGCAGATACTGTATGTGTGTGGGTGTAGTAACAAGGTCTTCAAATGAACCTTGTGTGTGTGTGTGTGTGTGTGCTTGTAACGCCCACCTCGTCGAACCCAGGCCGCAGTGTGTGCCTGGTATTTGAGTGCGTAGCAGCAGTGGTGCTTTCCTTTGACAAGCTCCTCCCACTCAATGATGTCAGTTGAATCTGACTCCACCCTCGGACCGACTCTCTCAAACAGAGAGATCTGGGCTGAGCTGAAACACAGCGTGCTGACCTGGAAAACACACACACACAAGATTGATACACAGAGTAATACAGAGACTCACAGCTACGTTCTGCCTTCTTCTTCCTCCTCCTTCCACTGTCTATCTTTGTTTCCTTTCCTTCTTTCTGCCTTTTCCTTCACGTCACCTGCCCTCCAACGTCTCCTATGGTGAGCACAGCCTGGTCGTGGTCGGAGGGATGCACCCAGTAGTCCAGACACCAGGGTGTAAACTTCAAACCCTAGAAGAAGAGATGACAGGCCATGTTTCATAAGTCCATGGGCATTTGCATTTCATTTTAGGAATACAGACTGACACTCTTGTCCAGAGCAATTTACAGTAAGTGCAGCAGCAGAGAGATGGTTCAGCAGCTAATATATGATGACAACAAAGGGCAACACAACAGTACTGAGAAAACAGAATATGTAACAAGGACAGAGTCTGCACAGTCCTACAGTAGATTCATGCTGATAGTGTATAGTTTGTTTTTTCAAGTGGATAATGGGATTGGAAAAATTCACAGGTAAGTTGTGGTGCCTTATAAATAAAGTTCGATAAGAGTTTGATTTTATTTGATACTGCTCAGTACAGAACATAAATGAACTGGAGAAAATGATTTTCTCAAGCGCTGTAAAACATGATGAAGTTTGATATGGCACAGGCAAGAATTCACTCCTCTTGGACTTCAAGACTTCAACCTGGAATTTGAATTGATTTAATTGGGACATTTGGTGGTTGTATAACTATTCCCTCTGAGTCAATACCACCTTTGGCTGCGATTACAGCTGTGAGTCTCTGGCAAGTTTTATACGAGCTTTGCAATTCTGGATCCTGCAATTTTTGCCCATTCTTGCTGGCAAAATTGCTCAAGCTCTGTCAGGTTGGATGAGGGCTGCTGGAGAGCAGTAATTTTCAATTCTCGCGACAGACTCTCAATTAAATTGAACTCTGGGTTTTGACTGGGTCATTCTGGTTTTAAATATCTGGTTTTAAACCTTACCAGTGTAGTTCTGGCTGTGTGTTTAAGGTCATTGTGGTATAGGTGAAGTCTCTTACAGACTGGGACAGGTTTTCCTCTAGAATTGGCCTCTCAATCCATCTTACTCTCAGTCCTGACCAGTTTCCCAGTCCTGGCCCATGAAAAGCATGTGGTGGTAGCATCATGTTGTTCTCAGGGTGATGCTTTGTGGCACAAACAGCATTTTGTGCTAAGGCCCAAAAGGTCCAATTTTGGTCTCATCACACCAGAGAACCCTAACCCATATTTGCTGTCTGCTGCAGGCCTTTTGGCAAACTACAAATGGGATAAGATATGTTTTGTTTTTAGCAATTGCTCTTTTCTTGCCACTCTTGTATAAAGTTCAGCATTGTGAAGCACCCAGGTTTTGTATGAAGGTTTTTTCCCCTCTCAGCTGTGGATCTCTTGCTCCTTCAGACTCAGGAACAGGATCAGTGTTCTGAGGAATAGTCAAAATTTGGGATATTTTTATGACCAAGTCCTGAACATCAGCTTGGACTCTTTGATCACCCCTTGGTCTTTATCATGTTTGGTTGTTTCAATATGATTTGTGACAAACCCTGCAGTCTTCCAGAAACAGATATATTTATTTTGAGAATATGTGACACTTTGACTGCACACAGACAAACTCAATTCATCTATTTATTTAACATCTGATGGCAGTTTGTTGCTCCAGAGCTCATTTAGGGGTTTAACAACACAGGGATTGAAAACCTGTGACTTGTCAGCATTTTATTTGTGAATAACTGTAAGTGTTTTCTCCTACCTCAACATTATGGTTCAAATTCCAAATCAGTGACATAAACCACCAATTAAATCCATTTTAACTGCAAGCTGTGACACTGCAGAATGTGAAAAAGTCCAAAATACTATAGAGAATTTAAGAGTCTCACCCGACTGACTGACCTGAATTTGCCTGTGTTTGCAGCCCTGCAACCCTTGAATAATGCTGAAAGTCTTTTATATGGGCCAAAAATAACAGTCCCTCTCATTAAAACCATTTTGCCATAAGGGGAAAATAAACCCTCTTAAAACATTTTAAACATCCTCTGAAAGGTGAGAAAATTTCTGTCATTTGGATATTTTAGCTTACATTGTGCTGGTTGTTACCCTTTACTATCAGCTATATTTCAATCCTGCAGTGCTTCTAACAGGCAGAGTCACATCTTTGGCTGGATGCTGGCTGTCCCGTAGGCCTAACATAATGTGTGTTGCTCTTACCTGGAGCTTGTACTTGCAGCTGAACTCCTGTTTGGACAGTATATCATAGAAACACACCTCTTTGCTTGTGAAAGACACGGCTATCTGAAGAACAGACAGAGAGAGAGACAAGAAAGAGAGAGAAATAGAGATGAATGAGTTCAAGGGAAGGAATGAGTATGAGAAGGCAGGGTATGAGAAACAGAGAGACATAAAGATAGACAGGGACAGAAAGGGGGAAAGAGCACAGTCATGTTGCTATATATTATCCATGTCTTCATCTCAAATTTCAATAACTGAAAAATCAAATTATGCCATAATAACATGCCCGACAATCATCCTGTTATTGAGGTGATTGACAGCCAGCTGGAAAACACTTGATGTGTGTTATACAACAGAATCATCTGTCACCCAGAAACCGATGATGGCTTTCTGGTGATTAAAGTCTGCTAATTAAAACTATTGATCAATAATTGATGGGTTGATTACTGAAAATGAATGAGTGTTTACTTTTTGAACATTATGCATCAGCATCCTGTCCACGACGCCATTAACCAAAACCACTGATCAATTATTTACTGACTGACAGACATGTTTGTTTGCCTTGTACATCTTGTGCAGCAGGATGTCTGTCCCAATAATTGAGACACTTATCAATTATTGATTTTTTGATTCATTCATATGAATGACATTTGATCCAATTGTGTATACTGTGCATCAGGACTCTTCATAACCAGGACATGGATCCAGAATTCCATCACTGACTGAGCGGCTGATCAGTTGTCGGCTGTCTCAAGGTGCTCACCTTGTGTACGTTGTGCAGCAGCACCATGTCTGTGACCCAGAGGTCTTTGGGTCTGACTGTGTTGTTTTGCAGTCGATGTGTGTGGAGGAGGGACAGGTCGTCTCCGGCCCGCAGCACCACAGTTCCCCTCTTACTCACCGTCAGGTACTGACCTGAACTCTGCAGGAACAACACCTGAGGAGAACAGAGGACAAAACAACGTGAGGCTCTTTACGGATGACTTTTGATGTGAAAAGTCCAAGGAAAGCTTGTTGTGACTTGTGTTTCCTCTATCTGCCTTTCCATCTGTGCTTTTTGTTCCCTACAGCTGTTTTGTACAATTTTTCACCTATTTCCTTTCACCCCCCCAACTTCTTCTTTCTATTTTATTTTTGTCTAGTCCACTGAAAGCCAGATTGAGTTTAAAATGTTGTGTCTCACGCTCCTTTATACAATATACTTGAACAGAGCCTGAAGAGTTCAGAAGACAAAATGACGTGATAAGTTTCATAGTGACTTCTCTGTGATTTGTTTGTATGTTTCCTTTTCGTTGCCGTAATGCACTTTGCGACAAAAGTACTTTACTCTGAGTCTGATGATAATCAGTTCAAAACATCACTTGGTGTGAACATATTCACTGGGAAGAGTGACTTCATATCTGTCACCCTCCTGTGACTTCATGTGTGAAGTCTCTTTGCACAATGATTAAAATGATTATTTGTCATAGTACATTTAGCTCAAACTCTATCCCACATTCTGTTGGATGACTCTGGTGGTTTCTCATGCGTATTTAAATGCTAACATAACACTGCTACTGCTCAAGACTGAGCCTTGAACCAAAAACTGCGATGATCAGTGGGGCTGTTGGACAAAAATGAATCTGTGGCATGGGGAGTGCACAAAATAACGGAAACACCTTCTATCTGCATAAATGCCTCACAATACATGAATATCAAAGTGATAAAGTGTAGGGCAAAACTTTACCATCACAAAAACTTTAATGCTCCTTGGAATGCTGTCACCTGGGTCCTGAGGTGTGTGTAGTGGGATCATTATCCCACTACACACACTTTTTCTCAGGAAGGAAAGCCTCCAGTTCTTTGAGGGATGAAGGAGATAGAAAGTTACTTCCTACAAAGGCTCAATGAGCTTCAGATGACTAGGGGAGGCTTTGGAAGGTGTTTGACTTCAACCTGGTGTTAATGAAACCACTCTTGAATTTGTTTCACAGTGTGTACAGGGGCATTATCATCTTGGAATATGGCAGAATCATGAGAAAACAGTGTGGTCCTGTAAAATGACCGCCCATTCCTTGGCCATTACAGAGCCATGCAGAGCAATAATTGGAGCTAATGTCTCCCATGAGATGAGAGATACACGGTGCTTAAAAGTTGGCAGCAGACATTTCGGGGTGAAGGCATCCTTCAGCTTTTTAAAAGTTAGCCAATCCAGATGTAAGAAAAAGGGTAAGAGACGACTCATCACACCATACTGCTTTATTTCTCTGCTCAAGGACATGAGCTGATACAAGCAGATTCTTTATGACAGCCTTGCCTTTAGTACTGATTTTGTGAAAATCAAAATGTATGTGTATGTATGCAGTTTTTGTTGGGACCACTGTTCTTCTTTGCTGATACAATTTGTTCATGCTCAACAAATGTTGTCATGAGTTTTGAGGTGGTTGCCCTTGCCAGTTTTGGTTTTATTGTTAATGCTCAGTCAAATCATTTGTAAAAAGAGTTTTTTAAAAAACAGTTTGTTCTCCTCTTCAATTGTCCTCTGCCCCTAACATAACACTTGCAAAACTAAATAAGTAAATAAATAACTAAATCTAATTTGTGAGTCAATCTGAAGTTACGTCCTTTTTCCTTTGTAGGGCAGCCTTGTACAGCTGACACATACTGCTAACTAGCATAAATGACTTGACTGTAGCTGCCTTTGTAACTGTGATCTCTAACAGTTAAAGTGTTTTTTCATGTGGAGTTTCCAATATTCCCCATATACAGGTGGGTCATGCCACACTGAACTGGCAGTGATCACTGAAGGGAGTTTGAGTCTTCTGGCTGCCTTGTTAGTTACTTGGCTTTCACCCATTGAATGCAGTCCAAAGTGATATTAGAGTAAGATAATGGCAAACAAACAACTCTCTCTTAGTACAAACTACATACTACAGTGCACTTAAGAACATTCCCACCAATGACCAAACTCCCCTTGTGTGTGTGTGTGTGTGTGTGTGTGTGTGCGCGCGCTCATCTGTGCTCCTTTGCCCTTTCTGTCCTGTCTGTCAACGTCTGATCTTAACAACAGGGTTCAAAACCTTTTAGCCATTTCGAAATCGACTGACACAACATTCTGACATTTTGACACTCTGAGGGCTGAAAGATTAAAACGGTGAGCCATCACTTTATCCACAGTAGTAGGCACTTTATACGGGCCCCCTCATTTACACATTAATTGATAGATGTATAACTGAAGGAGTCCAGAGCCATTTATCTAAAAAGAGGTGTGCCATTTAGATTAGCACAACCCTGACACTTCCCAATGTTTCTGAACAGAATGTTTAATAACGTACAATTTCATGCCGTAAGCAGGGTTTTAGATATTATGGATTAGTGAAGAAATGTTGTTTAGGAAAGGTTTAACAAAGTCAGTCATTGTCAAAATGTTTTTTCACATAGCATGCCATGAAGAAGTATTTCTTTCTTACTAAACCACACAGCATCTTCTGACCCTTGTGACAAATGACCAATCCCTGAATCAAGCCCCGTTGCAACTGGAGGAACTGTTCCCAGAACACAGGAACCCTTTTGAGGAACCAGGAACCCTTACCCCTGTTTACACCAAGGGAACCGATCTGTTTTTACCTCAGGGGGTTGAAATCCCAAGCAGGGCCCCAAAATTGGCCCTGCAACCTAGGTTTGTGCTCTTGTATTCATGGGCAACACTGTTGGGCAACGGAGTTTTAGTGCTGAACATCCCTAGATTGTTAAACATATGATGCAAGCAGTGCAAACGTAGCATCCCTGCCATTTCTAAAAACAGTGATGGCAAACAAATTTTTGAAGGATCATTCAATCAAAAGATTGTTTGGCTAGTAATTCAGAGAAAAACAGGCCGTTAATCTCTGTTTTGTCATGTCAGTTACCATGACAGCTGATTTCCATCACTCTCTTTTCAGCTCTAGCTTTTCTAGCATTCTCAATACAACATCACAGAAACACAGTAGAAAATAATCATGAACATAACAACAGCTTCGACATGAATAGATGCCTCCTCTTTATTTGCATGAAGTTTGCTGGCTTTGGGGTGCGGTGGAAACACAAACACACAAGAGCTTAGGGTTCTCACTTGGCCCTGGAGCCCTCTTCCAAGAGCAAGACCTGGGAACTTTAACCCCAAAACTTTTTGCTAGAAAAGGGGCATTACACTCCTAGAAGTCAGTGACAAAATTACCTGTTGAACAGGGTCGCGATGTGGACAGGTCAAAGTACGCGGTGGCCTCCAGCAGGGCATGCTACTGGCTCTGGCATGCTCCACTTTGTCAGAAAGCTCCAACAGCAAGAAGGAGCACAAGCCTTTCCAGTCAATGCGTCCCTCCTCTTTCACGGCTTCGCTGTCCAACAGGAGGCCACGGTGCTCCTGGGTGAGAACCACGCTGTCAAACAGGAGTCCATACTCTTCCTTTGAGCCATGCCCAACTGATGACCAGGCCAGTTCAGTGAATTCAGCTCTGGATAAGGAGCAAGATGTACCCAAGGTGTCCTGTATCAAGAAGGGATGACAGGGTTACGGGACACTGCACAATGTCTGCACACTGATAAAAACAGTCTGTCTCAACTAAGTACACAATGCACTGAAGACAGTTCTCAGCTTTCCTAAGCTTTTCTCATGAGACCTAGAAGTGTGGTGCTGAGGGACAAATGGTAAACACAAAGATTTAGTACAAGGTAATGCACTTCCTGCGGGTGTTTCCCATGTGAACCAGAGGTGCTGAAATGCAAGATTATTAATAAACAGATAAAAACAGAGAGAGACAGACACAGATGGACTCACCAGGAAGAGATTCTGCAGCTTCTTATAGTCTTCAACGTCCATCCTGTTCTCAAGCTGTCCTACCTCCATTCTCGTTCCCATGGCCACACCTCAGACCTGTCAATCAATCTTGACCCAAAGCTGTTCCAGTCAAGGTCAGAAAGGCAAACAGTGTGAGTCATGTGTGAGTCTGTGCTGAAGATTCAGTCAAATATTACTTTCCCCACAACTCTAGGTGCTACATGTCGAAGCAAGATGTTCTCAGCTCTTGTAATCCCTTAATAAGGTTCCATATCTGTTTCACAGTGGGTTGTCATGGCACCATAATCTTACAGCAGGGTTACAAGATTCTTTTGTTGGTTCTTTTCACTCTACTCAAACATGTGCGTGTTGAACAGTGTGCAGATGTATTTCATTTTAAATAGAAATTTCCTCAAGCTTGGTGGTTTTCAAAGGCAAAGCTGGGACCCTAAACTGGGTGCAGATTAAAATGGGTCCCTAAATTATGTCTTAGGAATGGTTACAGGCTGTGGTTGGCAGCCAAAGCATTTCATGTCTCTGTAATGTAAGGTAAGCAAAATAAAACACTGCAGGGCTAGTATCGTAGTAGTATGCATAAGGAGGTAAGGCTTGATAAATTAGCCTAAACAGTAGCCATAAGATATTTTGGGCTCTAAAACGAGGTCCCTTGAGAAAATGTTGCTATACCATTACTCAATGCATTGCCACACTTTTAAGACAAGTTTTCTTTTTCTTTCTTTCTTTGATGTTATCAACTAATATGCTGATGAAGACAATGGAAAAGACTTTTATGTTTTCTATAAGGTGTGAAAGAGCTGCATACACACTGACATTCCCTGAAAAGCTAATTAGGGATGCAGTGAAATGTCAAACCCACTCAGTTTTCCTACTGTAGCTTTTAAGCCAAATATACCTCTGTATGAAATAAACTAATAGTATAAATCATAGCAAAACAGCATCAAACTGAGATAGGATCCATGAAGATAGTATCTTTTGAGGAAACAGCACAAATACTTTCCTTTAACAGTTACTGAATTTTGTTTATATTGCTGGTTGCTTATAATCACTGACTTCTGATCATGGTTACTCTTCATTTTATTTACCACATCACTCACTTTAAGTAGTACACAAGATGCACTGAAGATGTAAAGTATATGCTACAGTAGTAAAGGGAAATGATTAAATGGGGGGAATGCTAAGAAACAGCACCATTTCTATCCACATTATATCACACAATACATTCCCTTGTGTTTTAAATGGAAAGATAAGTTCAAATTAACAAGGATATATTCAGAGTTCATTTCCAAGAGACAACAGCTGGTTTCACTTAAAGTGAGATTTCACAGGCATAGTAAAAGAAAAAAAAATTGCAGAGATACTGCAGGGGTTCAGGTGTTAAACTGTTTGAACATTTGTACTGACATACACATTGCTGTTTGAACAAAGCTAAAACATTTCTTAAGAATTCCTTCTATACCAATCACTGAGAGGCATATAGAGAGAGCATGAATTATTTGCATGCAACGTCTGAAATACAAAGAACTTCTGCTCTCTTATTCAGCCCCCCTGCTGAGGCTGAACTATTTAATACTAGACAGGATAACTAATGAATAGAAAAATACGACATAGTGCTTCATTACCCAGACCTACTTGTCATACTGTACCTTTTTCAGGGGGCTGCTTCTGTTTTTCTTGAGTTTTCTCTGTTTGGCCCTCTTCAAGTCCTCACTCACCTCTCTTGAAACTGGCAGTACAGGATTTCTATCAGGTATTTATTCAAGTTATACTTTCAAATCTTTGGGTGCAGTCACTCTGACTAAAAAAGAAATATCAACCTCAACCAGTCTTGTAATGCTTCTCAGAATCCTTCAGTGGCAAGCATTTTTGAAATTCAAATATTATGAATGATTGGCATAAAAGGTAGTGCTGCCCTGTATGGCTGCACACAGTGAGGTAGGGCTAAGTGCAATAATAAATCTGGTGGGGTACAAATTCATCCACTTCACATAGATTTCCATCTACAGCAGTATTTTCAGATTGCCTTTGAAAGAAATCTCAAAGTCCATTTTGTGTTTTTGATAGCCAATCACAAGGTCAGCCTTGTAGAGTGTTGCATATTTGGCTGATTCTGCTATCAACAGATTGTGAAACTGTAGGAAAAAATAACTTTGTATAATGACAGGCTTTAGGGCAGGTGGCAAGCCAGCTCTACCTTGGCCAGTGTGTGTGTATATTAATATACACACACACTTGACTCACTCTCAGGATTCATAGATAGCAGCTGAATGCATCATTTCTAAGTTTCTAACAATTCAAACGTACCAGAAGCTCTCATTTCTTCCTCTTGGCCTGTGATAGATGTCCACAACAGATTGCCCCATAGTTCCTGCGTCTTGAGGTAGCGGGGTTGGTTAGGATGTAAAAACAGTTTATGACAATTCAAAAAAAAAATCGTCTGCCTCTGTTTGGTCCTCCTGGCCTTGGACGGCTCTGCCTGCAGCACATTCAACAGATTGTGAGAGCAGAGCAGGGTCCCCGCCTTGTGTCTGCAGGCTGAGTCTAAGCCAGCAGTGCCCGAGAAGCAATCTACGCTAACACACAACACGACGCACACACACACTCCCACAGAGAGTTAACTAACTGCCCCCAGAAGTCCAGACAGTGGCAGAGGCCACACACACACACACACACACACACACACAAAGAAAGACACAGCCCCACACAGACAGACCCACACAAACACAATTCTTTTCTTTTATTATCCCTCACTCTCAAAGACTCAGGCTAAGTTTCCTGGCAACCAAGTAGTCAAAAAGCGTCGTGTTTGTGCATCCAGGCCCTATTGCATTGTGTGCACCAGTTTATGGGTGTGTGTGTGTGTGTGTGTGTGTGTGTTACTTCTATTCACAGATTAGGCACTGGAGAGGAGCTTATCTTAAAAGTATGGTTCAATTGGCCCCTACACACAGATATACACTGTACACACACCATAGCTACTGCACAGCCCTACACAACAACATAAGGATTCTACAGCCGGTCATAAACATGTACATGCTTTACAACCACTAAAAATTCCTGATGTGGACCCGAACACAAATAAAAGACACACACAGCCAGAGTTTTATAACTCTATTCAAATCCCTTTGTGAGGACACCCTGTGGGTCACTCCTCGCTCCACACACACATACACAGCTAATGAGGAAAAAAATATAGTCTTAGGGATTTGGTAAACAGAAAACACATAGATTGCCTGTGTGAATGCAAGCCAGCACACACATACATACGTGAAGCTATACATTCAATGCACAAGATATTTCTCCCTCCAGTCACTCTCCAGTGACCAAGACCGATTTTTGCGTGTGATTTAATGGCCTGGAATAACTTGAATTAGCTGATTACAGCGGTCGTCAACGGCGACAGGATCAGAAAATGAGGTCTCAGCAATTTCAATAATAAAGCTTTAAAAATTAACGCTTTCACAATTGGATTACAGCAGTGCGGGTAGGAGCCAGTACAGAGCCCAAAATAGCCCACCGCAAATCCACCATGGAGAATCCACTATTATATAGGGAGAAGAATGAACTTGCTGGAATGGGAGAAATTGGTAGGGATCTAAGTACTGGGAGGAAAGAGGTGCAGTCGAAGAAACAGAATGTAAGGGCAACCGAGTGAAAATGAACCACTTTCACACAACAATGCGAGACAAATCTGAAGCAAGACCCAGTTTTGAAAATCTTTCCCAAATGTTGAAACTCATTTATTGGGAACACTTTGCCAACTCCAAAGCGTTTGTTCGACACACATCGTCATGTCTTGGCGTTCCAAGTCGGAGTGAGTCATGTGAGAAATACTCAGGTCCTGGGATTTTATTTACATTTGGTTCAAGGAATGTCTCCGTGCCCGTTTTATGGGGCCAGAATAAGAATCAGAGAGATAGACAAAGAGAAAAAAGGAAGAAAAAAAACTTGTACATTCGCAGTCACATACATTAACTTCATAAAGGCTACATAACTGGTTTTAAAAAGTGTCTTCTAACTCCGTATAATCTAAATGGAAACTGTACCATTTCGATAATCATTTACTTAGGAATTTAAAGGTCTATCTTCATACATAGAAGGCTTGCACTTAAAAGAAAAATGACCCACAGATACTGATTGATATCAATTTGTGATGTTCAGAGCATGGCAGGCACTGATTTGCAATTAGGTATTACAGTACATTTTTTTGTTGTGATGACTTTCTTTGAATTCACCTCGTCCACTTCTACTTAGTGATTCTGTACATTTCCAAACAGGCTTTCAACAACCACCAGAGAAGGAGTGTGAACTTGTTGCTTCCAGTCAAAGGTGGCTGTATGGGCACATAAATATAGCAAGGCAATGACTTTGTGAACATCGGGGCATGTTTATGATCACAACTGCACCCCGGAGCCTCTCTCTATATAAGAGCTGAAGATTCAGAGAAAAAAAAAAAACTTGCTCTTTGATTCTGAAGCGCTGACACCAAAACCTGATGCTTACTGCTGATTTTCAGATAGCCCAAAGAGCTTCCATTGCAGCCATGCCGAAAATATCTTGATGTGATGTCATAGTGTGTATATATTTATGTATATATGTATATAGATATAAAAATCAGGAAGCATCAACTTAAGGATCCAATAAAAGAGCAACATAAAAGAGAGTTAAAATTTTCCTGGCAATGTCAAACTGGTTCACTCTGAACCTCAAACTACCTGATCTCCCATCAAAACTATAGAATTATAAATTACACTTTCCAAAAATAATAAAGTCTTTACAAATTACAAAGACTCATATCACATATTCCATGATAAAAAGCGTGTGTGAGTGTGTGTGTGTGTGCACGTGTTGGTCTTCTTAGGTCTTCTTCTACGCCATAGTCTTGAAGGCCTGCAGTATCATGTTGGTTTGGTGGGTGAGCCGGTTGGCACTGACAAACACGTTTATTGCCCTGGAAACAAGCGTGACACAGACACAAGAACACACGTGTCAATCACGTGGCGAAAAGAAAGCATGGCAGCAATACGAGGATTGATCCAGAACACACTTTGATCTGGCTGGAATGGAGAGTGTCAGGCTTCTGTGCATACAAGCGAGCCGCGAATCCAAAGGAAATGGGTCAAGGGAATTATTCAGCAATGGTGGATTGGATGGAAGCGGGCCTGTGATCAAACGACAACCATTTACGTGGTAGTGACAGTGTGTGTGTGTGTGTGTGTGAGCGTGTATGCATCCATGTATGACTATTTATGTGGTAGTGACTGTGTGTGCATGTGAATGGCTGCAGAAAAAACATAAAACTATGAGATGGAGAGGGAGAGAGGGAGCTCTGTGAGTGGAGAAAGGTAAGCAAGAAGAAACAGAAGACAGAGTGAGACAGACAGAGAGAGAAAGACAGACAGCGGCAAAAAAAAAAAAAAACTCCTAAAAAGAGAGAATTAAGTCGAAACACTGTCTTACTTTCCATCTTTGAAGTAGGTTTTGAGAGTGTCGCTGAAGCTCTTGGAGTATTTCACAAACTCTTTCTTCTGCTGTTCCAGAGCCTAACCAATAAATACAGACAGCTTTTCAGCTTCACTTATTTCACAGGCACCGTGTGTGTGTGTGTGTGTGTGTGTGTGTGTGTGTGTGTGTGTGTAAGGTGGGGGATGAGTATGACGGTGTGTTTGCCTCTGCCATGTGTA
>OMKZ01038801.1:4339-16820 GCA_900302535.1 Neoniphon sammara | reverse complement strand
GCTCCCGCTCTTCCCTCTTCGTCTTGACGTTCCTCTCCAGAGGTTTTTCTGCACTGCTTGTCCTGTCAGTCTAGTTTTGGATGGTTGGACATCTCAGAGAGCGTTGCGGCTCCCGTGCCTCCACTCTGCGTCCAAATATCTTTCAACAGCAAGCCATGCATCAGACACACAAACACACACGCACACTGTCTAATTATTAAATGAAACACTTCCAGGTGATGTGTGTTGCTAAATTGTTCCCATATGAGGCCTATTTTACCATTATGGACTTTGGGTCATGGGCTGTAATGCCGTGCAGCTGTAAATAATTGTTCTTGCCCACACACGCTAAACAGAACAGTCAGATTTCATTTAGGAGTAATCACAGGTATAATGTTACCGGCCTGTATCCCATTACCGAACACAACACCGCTACATAACAACAACACAGTAGCCTCCTTCCCCAGAAAACAATCCGAAATCTCATGCTATTAGCTAGATTTAGAAGTGCCCTGGAACTCACAAACCTTCATTAACCCACTTCTCACAGATTTAGGGTCAGCGAGATCGATTTTGACGAAGGACTTAGCAGCCATGACTCGCGCTAACCTCATCAGACGCTGTTACCCCCGCGTCGTGATGTCCGGGCGGGACTCAGGTTGCTTACAAAACGGGGTCAGTCTGTGTCCGAGCTGTGCCCGTCTGAGAATGTCAAATCCCACAGGACAATCAAGCCAACAAAAATATGGGTTATTTTTTTTCTGCTGGTTTCTTTTTGTTGTTCCCGTTTTCTCCCCGGAGCGCCAGGCTCATGTGTTTTGTATTGTCTCGATGCAGTAATCAGAGCCATCCTCTTGCCCCGGGCGTGGAACTCTATACAGGCCAGTTTGTCACTACAATACTTCTTCATCTGGGTTCCCATAGCTGACTTTACTGTCTGTTCACGCAGAGGGGGATCACATTACGAGGGCCCGCTTTTACGCTTAATGGAAGTCAATAACCTAGATGCACAGGCAGGAAAATTAGGTGCTAAAATCCAGTTTTTCCTCCCTTTGTGGTCTCTGTCTCTGTTTTCTTTGAGGATGCCTGTCTGGGTCAGTGATGTCTTATGTTTCACTTATATCATATTGAATGTTTCCTCTGTGTTGCCTCATTTGAGTTCATGTTGGAGTGGCGTGTCTAATGTACCGTTGTGTGTTTTTGCTTTGTTCCTCATTACACACCTCAGTGAGGGGAGCAACCTGACGCCAGCACATCACTACCCAGACTTCCGCTTCAAAACCTACGCCCCGCTGGCTTTCCGCTACTTCAGGGACCTGTTCGGGATCAAACCAGACGACTACCTGGTAAGACTGAGCCCTGTTGGGTATAGCTGAAATGTGACAAGGTGCCTTTAACCCATCGACGGTCATGAACAAGCACCTGTATGTTGTCATTCAGTGCTAATGATTGCACATTAATAATCTGATCTGAACCTGATTGAGGCAATAACACCATAGTCTGATTTATCTTAAAGTCAGTGTAGGCATGTCAGTCCACACATTTAGATTTGTGCTCAGTCAGTTGATTTTGTCAGCCTTTTAAACATCTTAAGCAATTTCTAACCCCTTGATCTCTGACTTTACTTAAAGCTTCAACATTAGAACAAACATTTTTTACATATTGTATCACATCACATATTTTGTATCTGCCGGTTGTCACCCTTCGTTGAAGCTACATCACCCTTACATTGAGTGAAATATTCAAACCCAAGGTGCCAGGTGCCATTGTTTAATAGCTGCTCCATAACATCTAATAGAAAATATCTAGATGTCTTGTGCATCATTTTATACACATTTCCCATATTTGCTATTAGAATTTAAAATAAAGTTCTGTGGGTTTGATCAAAGCTTGGCCGCGCAGCATGCGTTTGTAATGACAAACCCACTGATTGGACTGGCATATCTGAAAAGGTTAAAATGCTCATGTACCAAAATCATCACAGAGGAAGTTGACCCAGATAATCAACAGTGTGTTTATTGCATAAATAATAATGCACAGTGTTTATGATAACAGTTAATATGAATAATAAGACCTCAATCAAGGTTCTCAAGCACAAAAAAATCTGACAAATTGTCATCATTTATTATTCCTCTGATGCCAACATGGCTGCCGGCTGGATCTCGCTGTGTTACATCTTTCTACCCGACTGTCAGTGTCAATCCAAAATAATGGGGGAAATCACGCTACTCTGAGCCATGTCAGTGCGTTAATTACCTTATGCTTTAATCCAGTTATTCAAAGTATTGTGTGCATGTTAAAGAACCCAGTGAGATGGAGAAAGCAGCCTGTTCTCTCCTCCATTCTAATCCTTATTTTATATCAAGCCTGTCAGTGAAGAGCAAGTTCTTATTTAAATGAGTTGCAGAAATATGGCAGACATAAAAAAAAAGAATCTTTCCACCCATGAGGAGGTAATGACCTGAGATGCTGATTGTCTTCCTCATGAATTAGTTCCCACTGACTGGCTTCTAATATTCCAAGTCGGTGCGCACTTAATCGTGAAGGAATTCAACCACGGTTTTTATAGAGCAGCGGGCCGGTCATGCCACACACCAACTGAGCAGGGGGGGGAGGAGGGGAGGCGAGGGTGAAAATGTTGGAGAGGTGGAGGTATTTGAGGTAATGACTGAGCCAACTGAGCACACCCTCATTATGAGGGGCTTTAATTGGCTCCCATGCCGAACGAAATCAGCAGATGATTCCAGAAAGACAGAAGAGAGAGAGAGAGCGAGAGAGAGAGAGAGCGGGAGAGAGAGAGAGAGAGAGCACTTTCCCTCACTCTCTTGGACCTTGTTGATTGTATAGAATGACTTTGTGCACAGAGCCATTTTGGTGATTTGTTTGCATGTGTGTGTGTGTGTGTTTTCCTCCCTGTACCTGGCTGTATTCTCTGATTGAGCTCCTTCATGTCTAATACCACTCAGAGGACACATTCAAAGAGCTCTGTTAGATCAAAACACACTGCCATTTCTAACAGGTGCACATAGATCTGCACGCCTGTGTGTCGCCTTAATGTTTCTATTCACTGGAGAACACCTCGCCATCAAACTCACACCGATCCTACACATAAGCCTCTCGCTCGCAGCAAATATTGCATTTTGGTTAATCTCGTTACGGCCTCATCATGTTATGTTGCCGTCTTCCTATTTTCCGCCTGCCTCCGAGGCAGTTAGCATCCCACCAGCTGCATTTTTCCTTTTGAATGCCAAATTCATTTCTGCACAACTGAGAGACAAAAGGCTGCAGAAGAGAGACGGAGATAAAATGTAACTTCAAGGCAGTAGAGGAGGGATGACATAAGACGCAGCAGCTTAGAGGATGCACTCTTGATTGATGCCCTTGAGGTGATTATGAATTCATTCAGAGAGAGGCCACAGCAGAGTCTAATTAAAAGAGAGAGAGAGAGAGCACACACATACACAAATACTTACACACACACACACACATGATCCTGCGAGGTTCTTGAATGCAAATGCAAATAAACTGCGGATGTGTTTGTGCCGGCAGCTCAACGTGACTGCAGACGGCCTTCAGTCTCTGGGGGAGTGAGCGACTGCCTCCAGTCTCTCTCTCTCTCTGTGTCGTGTGACCATGTTGCTCTCAAAATGCTCCGATTAACATCTGAAACCTGCTATTCGCTCCGCTACTCTCCTTCACACTTTGATTCCCACGCTGGGATGTTTCCAAGGCTTGTGTGTATAAAAGTTGTTTTTAATCTGTTTTCTGTGAATGGAAGACCCGCCTTTACCTTCTCGCCATCCCCAGTATTCAAATAAATTGTTCCTATTACCTTATCGAAGAGGTTTTTTGGTCCTTGTTAGTCAGTTAACTTGTTTGTCTGTTAGCAGAATAGAACAAAAACTTAAGGACAGATTTCAATGAAATTTGGTGAACAGGAAGGCCTTGGGTCAGGGAACAATTAATTCGATTTTGGTGATTAGTCGGATCTGGGATTTCCCTCCCTCGCTTAATATTGTTGTTTTTTTTTGTTTTTTTTTAAGATAGCAGTAGAGATAGAGGCTTGCTTTGGAAAGTGAATCATGTATGAAGCCAGAAAAAGCAAAACACTTGACCTGATGACAACCGCAATCAAGTAGCACTGTTTTCTTCTCTCAACACAGAATAAACAACATGTTTGTGTGTAGTTTCCTTGTTTTATTGTAAATAAACTTTAGCATTTAGTATTTTGGTGTTGTTTTGGAATGTTAGGGATTTTTGCGTGCCCTACAAAAGTCAGCGTGCTTTAGGCTGTTGATGTTTGTGTGGTTGTTTGCTTGTGTTTTGACCTCTGCTTCATATTGTTTGTGTAATGTTTGTTTTCATGGCTCTCCTCCCTCAGTATTCCCTGGTTAACGAGCCTCTGATCGAGCTGTCCAACCCAGGGGCCAGCGGCTCTCTCTTCTACCTGACCAGTGATGACGAGTTCATCATTAAAACCGTCCAGCACAAAGAGGCCAAGTTTCTTCAGAGACTACTACCTGGATACTACATGGTGAGACTGAATTCCAAATCTGTACTGCGTCGCACTGGTGAGCGATAAATAGGTGGCTAAAGGTGAAGCAGAGCCAAGCTTGTACCTTGACACTGTCCCCAGTGTTCAATTTTAACGTGTTAGGGCACATAACATATACATAAGCAGAACCTTTTCACCTGTTTTGGCTTCATTTTCACATCCTCACATGTGTTTACTCTCCACTGGTAGCAATAAGCCTTGAATAAGCCACAGGTTTCAGGCAACACACACACACACCGCCTACAGCAGTAAAACATAATTGCAATAAGAAGAGAATCCAAATGTTCCACAAATCCTTTATTTTTAATCAATGCAAATTAGAGTATCATATGTAAATGTCTTCCACCAAGCAGTATAGACCTGAAACAGTAGCTAAACAAGTGACATGGAAGAGCCATGGTATTCCATTTCCACATTAATATTACAGCTGAAACCTGCATTTTGTAGTTAGTATATCATTATGACTCATATGTTTATGGTGGAGTGCGGTGAAACACTAAAACAGGCACACTTGATGTGGCTGAACGCCCTCCCTTACTTTTACTTTCAAATTTCAACACTTGAGTAAATAATAAATTTGCATTCTCATACCTGGCCAGTTGATGATGTTTTCACTCTGCTAGACAAGAGATGCTCTTTGGTCTTTGCTGTAGTTCACTGCATGGAGCGCCAACATACAGAAAGTTATGGATTTCAGCTATAGATAAACCGTCTTTTGGTCAAATGTGTGCATTCATTGGGCATTTTACAATGCCTTTGAATATGACTCAGCCAATCAGACCTGAGGAGCAGAACTGTCTGTTTATAATGGATTTTGCCGTTAAGCCCATAATGTTTGTGGTTGAAAACTCCTTCTTTGGAGATTTCTGCTGAGAGAAACTTATTAGGAATAAGCCTAATTCATTTATCTAATCCAATTATCTCTATGTATTTTGATGCTATTCACTCTAACTTTGGTAATACAGCACTTCACTCACTCTGTCATCTGCGGGTCTCTTTCACCCTCCACAGAACCTGAACCAGAACCCGCGTACGCTGCTGCCTAAGTTCTACGGTCTGTACTGCATCCAGTCTGGAGGCATCAACATCCGCCTGGTGGTGATGAACAACGTGCTGCCACGCTCTGTGAAGATGCACTACAAATACGACCTGAAAGGATCCACCTACAAGAGACGAGCCTCCAGGAAAGAGAGGGAGAAGGCCTGCCCCACCTACAAAGACCTGGACTTCCAGGATATGCACGAAGGCTTGTACTTCGACGCAGAGACGTACAACAACCTGATGAAGACGCTGCAGAGAGACTGTCGGGTAGGTGTGCTGTACGTTCATGAGCACATGTTCACCCTGTCTAGATATTCACTGATTTCCCGGTTAGCTCATCATGCCTCTGAAGGTCATGTCGGAATAATGAAACTGCCATCATCAAAGGGTAAACGCAACAATGGAAGCCATTCTGCAAACAGGGAATTCAAGATTCCCCAGTTGCAGATATAACCAGGTTGCTGGCTCTGGCGATCTTTCCATTTATTTGTAATACAGATCAGATATCGCCGTTATCACATCAAACATGGTTCCTCTTTTTGTCTTGAAAGGCAGCGCCGTTGAATTCCCATGCCTGTATTCATTCCTTTCTTAAAATGGCAGATCTTTGCATGGCATCTCCCCACGTTGACATCAGGTCATGTGCTATATCAGAAGTCAGGAGCCATGCAGATCGCATTTGGCATAGAAATACGCCAAAGTGAAGGGATGTAGCTATCTGCGGGAAATCAGCAACCTCTCCCCTTCATGCGTTTAACTGAATGTGGAAACGTGTACACCCACACATGCGGCTCTACCAGTCTGCCACATTGTGCAGTAGTTCAGGACAGTGTGTGTGCATCTTGGATTGGACACAATGTTTTGAGAAGAGGGTACTTACCGTCTGCAGTGTGTTTCCACTGTGCGTTAAAAGCTCTCAGCTTCTTGTTCCTCGCTACCCCTCCCTGCTCTGTCCTGCCCACTCTGTGCTGCTGTGTTTCAGCACAGGACGGCTCTGCAAACACTGAATGCGATTAAGACATGATCCTGGTAGCGTGAGAGACCCAGAGCTCGGTCCAAAGATAGGCCTACAATCTACGTCTCGCATTCCTCTCTGTTTCAGAACAGAGGCCAGGAGATTGTCCTGGCTAATCTAAAGGAGTAGGTGAGCTATTGTTCAACAGGAGACATGAGCCTCGCTTTAGTGACCTGCCAGTGCTTTATGAAAACAGACCAGGTTACACAAAACAGGTTACCTGAAATGGGACAGACTTCAGCGTTTGGTATCTATTTTGTCAGTCACGATTTTCACTCTGACAATGTGAGGAAATTCCTCAGGAGCGTGTCAGAGAGCCTGTTTGTGAAAATAAGATGGTGGAAACTTGAAAAACACTCTCAGGTGATGAAACACTTTTCTTTTTCTTTTCCTGTTCTTTTTGTAGACATGATTGCTCACTGCATCATGGGCAAGGAAAAAGCCTCTAGGCTCTCAGAAAGAACAAGAAACATGACATTTCTAAGTAGGCTGCATTCCATTGAGAGTTATGTCACTTTGTGAATTTATGTCATTTAGGCTCATTTCTACCACAAGGCTTGTTTTCTGCCTCCAAAACAAGAATTGAGACACTGTATCTCTGAGACCTGATGGGTATGTGCTGGGACACTGAAAAAATCCCTGAGATAGACCCAATGAACCAGTGCACAGTGGTGCTGGTTACGCTTAATAATGGATTGATAAACAGTGAAACTTTAGATAAGATGATGGCATGGAGATTGTGAAACTACAGTAAATCCTTTAGTTTGGATCTCATGCAGTCTCACATGCTTCACAGTCACATTTCTGCCATTTATATTATAGGGACAAAGTAAATTGCCTTATTCGATAATATGAGTGATGACAATGTGACTTCGTGACAGTGGTTTAATATTGTTTTTGCTCTCTTAGTGGCTGCTTATTAATGATGTGGTTTAGAGCAGGCCAGTGGAATACTTTATACCCAAAGCCCCCTGTGTTGTAATCCGGTTTGTTCCACTTGACATGCAGTAACTGTACAACACACACACTCTCTCTCTCTCTCTCACACACACACACACAAAAACACATCCACAGCCACCTACAGAGCCCTCCACTCTGACATTTAATGTGGGATCCGACCCTGATGTGGCTGAATGTGTGGATCAGTGCATCAGAGGAAGGAAGACCTCCTGCCAGAGTTCCTGCTGGGTGCTGCCAACCCGTCAGACCTGGCAACCCTTCATGGTACCATTCAGCTAACAACTTAATGACTTCCATTACACCAGCCTCGGCTTAATTGTTTCGATTTTTAGCATGTGGGAAGAGAAGAATCTTGATGGGTTTATTGCCAAACTGCGATTGATAGCGTATGGAGTGGAGTTAGCTGTAATGAACAGCGTGATGCTGTGGGTATATTTAGGCCTGTTAGGTAACAGTCCAGCCTTTGTGTGTGTGTGTCTGTTTGTTTTCATGGTGTTTCATCTTCGGGTGACCGCAGAGAAACCCAGCTCTTCTCTTCTCTTCTCTTTACCTCGTTGCTCTTCAGTTGCAGACTTGTCAGTGGACAGGCAGCGATGAGGAGGGGATTAAAATGCCCCGCTGTTTGAAGCTTTAAGCTCCTGACTCGCTCTCCTCTCTCTCACTCTGTACCTCAGTCTTACCTTCCCCTTTCCTCAGTACTTCAGAATTATATTTTCATCCCTGAAGTAAAAAAATCCCAACTTCGACTTCCAAGAACAGACTCCAACTCCACTATTTTTTCTTAAATATGATGGGGAAGCCGTCCTCATGATTTTTATTTTAAAGATTTTTTTTCCACCTTTGAATAACAACTCCTAAAATTCTTCATTCCTCAGGATTTGGCCTCTGTCATCACCAACCATCATGCTGACTCTGTGCATGCCTTCTAAACGTCTTCTCGCTTAAATGTTTTCTTTTTAATGTTTTGTTAAGAAGATTACAGCCAGAGGCACATCCTCTCCCCTTGCTAACTCAGTGCTTCTTTAATGTTGCTGGCAACACACACACGTACACACACACACATACACACACACGAATATACACACATATACCACAGTCATGCAGTAACCGAAAAGCCTCTACCGTGAGTGTGTGTGTATATGTACGTGTATGCATTGTGTGTATGTCTGGATGTGTTTGTGTGTCTGTACGTATGTAAGTGACACTGGTGAGCAGCAGCTGTTCCAGACTCTGTACTCTTCGGTTTGTTATTGTCATGGCTTCCTGCCCTCGCCTCCTGAGCGGGAAGCAAAATGCCCTCTAAGCAGAATCTCTGTCCATTTCCATGAGTAAGCAGCTAACCTCTCGCCCCAGGAGAGCGCCGCAGGACCAGGACGCAAGAGAGGGGGCAGCAGACGGGAGGCGACACAGGGCAAGAGGGTGGAGGGGAGCGAGGAAGTAGAGGAGGGAGCCGAGGGAGGAGTTGAGGGCAGGGGGATGTGAAAAGGGTACAGTGTTTTCCCAGAAAAATGGCCTTGGTTGGGTTGCAAGGCTTCTGAAATGTCTTTTTTTTGTGTGTGTATGATTTTGTGACGCTCGCTCACTCTTTTTTAAAAGGGGAAACGCTGCTTAAGAACCTGCAGGGTTATGGGGAGCAGAGATAAGTCGTGTTTAACAGGGAAATGAGGCGGGGAGGAGGTGAGGCAGCAAGCAGAGGAGGGCGAGCCGAGGGTTTCAGTGGGAGGTTGGAAGGTAATCACGGAGGATATCTCGGCTATGTGGGTCACTTCGAGGGAAATGTAGGGTACACTCTCTTCCTTTTTGGTCTTCTCTCTCCTTTCCCCTCTCCGTCACTCTGCAGCTCCCCTGGGCTCCTCAAATGGCAAAACAACTGAGGACATTAATAATCCATGTAGAGCACGATTGTATATCTAGGGAGAGGGTGAGAGAGTGGTCATAGTAGAGGGAGAGCTTGTGTGTGTGTGTGTTTGATTCGTAACAGAGAGCAGCAGCATCTCCCGGTTGTGCTACTGTTACTGTGCAGCAGCTGTCTGGGAGACGGAAATAATGATGATAGTGATGCTGATGATGATGTCAAGCTGTTGTGACAGTTTTTGCTCGCGGCACATTTGGCAGCGGAGATCTCCTCGCCGCGGGTACGACCCCGGCTGAACTCCATCAAGAATGCTCTTACAGCTCAATTTCAGAGTTCCCGGAATAGGAATCCCATAATCTAATATCGTGTCCAAACAGGAACATTAAGTAAAAAGATTCAGACAACACAGCTGGGCACACGTACACACGCTTGGTAGGTGGAAAACAATGAGTTGCATAGCAGCAAAGGCTCGGAGCCGGCAGTGCAGCCAAACATACAGCCGTGTACTGTATAGCTCCCCCTCCTCAGCCATGTGATGCTGCGACAACAAAGGCTTCTCTCACTGAAGAAAACCAAGGAGCCGACCTGACTCACAAAAGTCAGCAAAGGCACCAACACTTTCCCTCAGCCACTGCAAAGTTTATGTCTAACTGTACATGTGAAAGTTTACAAGCATAGCGTATATTGAGCTATTAAATATGAATACAACACATTCATTGGGTCATATTATGAATGGAATTTCTGGATCTGCTCTGACTCAAGCTCCCTCAGGCCACATCATGTAGACGGAAGGTTATTCATATTGTGTTTTACTACTGTATAAAAGAGGGCATTAAGGCCTCATTCACATCAGTATCCTGGGGCTCGATAACCATAAGCACATTCTGCGTCCGTACACATGTGCATGTTTAGAAGATCGAGAGGGCTTGCCTTTATGAACAAGTAATAGGATTTGCTCCTAGTCATATCATGTTCCTGTTCTATTCCTGTCCACACACACAGTCAGGCTCATTTGCATGGTAACTACAGTCAACTTTGGTTGTTGCTACCTGTTTCGAGCACAAGTCAGTACTTGATGTCACTGTCATTAAGTCTTTAGAGTGAAATTGACCGGATTAAGCGCTAAAATGAGGAGTGACAGCCGTTTTTACTCTAAAATGCATCACAGCAGGCTTCATACACTACAGGGCAGTAAGACTACAAAAGAGTTTCCCAAAAGTCCTGTGACAACAGAGAAACCAGTGATTACTGAACAATGAATAAAAGGACATCTTGATAGTTGTTACAGGAGGAGCATTTTATTTTGAATGTTTTTGTTTTTTTTTGCTGTTTTTTGTGTTCAAAGAAGAACAAAAGAAGAAGCAGAGGAAAAGCACTGATGTACTATGATTCTGCTTTGCTTAACGGAAAATTTAGGCTGTCATTAATAAAAGTGTGTTGACCTCTTCGTGTCTGAGTAAGGCCAAAATTATTATCTAATATGTTAAATTGTACCAAGTTGTCCTCACTGCATGCTTCTGAGGAACCGGCCCCCAAATGCCTACAGTGTGTGGTGTGTGTAACCACAAAGGATGCATAATTGCTCCAGCACAAACAACAGAGCTGTATGTAATCTGGATGCAGGCTCACGCCTTTGAAGCTGTTCGGAAAGCGCCATCCCAACCGCAGTCAGCACGTATCTGGCATCGGTGCTTTAGCTGAGCCGAAAAAGAAGTGTGAAGAGGCCCTCTGCTCTGTCTTTTTCAGCAGACACACACTGTTTTCAAAAGCTGCCAGTGTATTAGTGTCACGGCAAAGTGGGGCATGCCAGCCGGCGCTAGTGGGGAACTCTACAGCCCCACTGGCACAGAGAGAGAGAGAGAGAGAGAGAGAATGATGGGTGTGGGAGGGCAGAATATACTGAAAAACATCAAAGATTTGTTTAAGGATTGTTAGGATTATCCTTTCCTATTCACTCTAAGCTGTGTTAAGCTGTGAGAATACAGCGCTGTGTTTGAATTGAGACTGGAGGAGAAGTTACTCAGGTCAGTTAAACTCAAGTTCAACTATCACACCAAAATATTCTGTTGCCATGCTTTCAAATAGTACTCTAGTCTTATTCCACTCCTGAATGTAAAGTTACACGCAAAGCAATGGCTGCAATAAACCGGATTTTTCAGAATCCCATGAAAAAAAAAATCTTTCCCTCCTATAACTTGATGCACGGACAGCCAGATAGATGCAGCTGTTTTCTATGTGCTGTGACGGGTTGATTGTTTGCCTGGGAAAGCTGGGGCCAGCACAGCCAGTAATGGCCTTCTGTAGGCAGCCTGGTGTGAGTGGCTCTATTCAAAATGGCTGCAGTTTGAATAAGCTGGGGGAGTTCAAGCGAAGGGATGCAAATCGTTGATATGGAAAAAGGCAAAGCTCAAACAAAAGCCCAAGTGTTTGTTTGGGTCCGTCAGTATGTCTGTTTTGTGTGTTTGTGTGTGTGTGTGTTTTCTACTGGTCACACAAAAGCATCGAAGCACCAGCGAGTGCAACATTCACATAAGTTCCTTGATTTACAACTGATAAATTACTCTTTTTAGTGTGTTAACATCAGGCCTCACAGTCCTCATAAAAACGGGTCAGCGCTATCTGGATTCTTCGTCACCGCTCTCTTCGATTATTCCCTGAAGTGTATTGCTGATTTATTTACTTGTTATTGCCTTTAATCCTCTTCCGTGGAAACATGCTTATTTATGGTTGGAGGGGAGAGCACGCTGCAGGGATTTCCATGACGATGATGGCGAACATTCCAGTGGTTTTAGTCACCGCAGTGCGTTTGGGTGTTTCTCGTGAAGACAGACTTTCCCTCATGTTTTGTCTTCCTCCTTTTTAATCAACCTGTTTTCAGCTGATCGTATCTGGTCAGACTGAGACACACACACACACACACACACACACACACACACACGCTGGCAGTCAGAGGCAGGCAGGCAGGCATGCCGCCAGACAGCCTGACGGAGGCAGTTTGCAGACAGGGCATTTGATGGGGCTTGGATGGGTTTTTGATTCTTGTTTTCCAATTAAAGGGAATTAGGGAGCTGAACTG
>OMKZ01038775.1:3866-16954 GCA_900302535.1 Neoniphon sammara | reverse complement strand
GTTCATTTGTTTGTGCCTTGTCACAGTCGAGTGCACAGCAGAGCCGGCTCTCTGGGTCAAACGTGAAGGTTAAAGGGGAGGAGAGGAAGAGGAGAGGAGGGAGGTCAGTGCAGCTTATCTTCTTCTTCTCTGTCACTGTGTCTGCTGCACCTCAGGCACACACACACACACACACACACACACACACACACACATGCACACAGACACAGAAGCACACAAGCACTACACACACAAACCCATACACATGCACACACACATATACAAATGCATACTGCAGGTCATGATGATGACCCAAGAGGACATTCAGTAAATTGGACTGAGAGAGTCTCTCTCTCACTGCCGGCCCCAAACCTCAGAATAGAGACGCCTCCTCCATACTAATAAAATACAAGCCAGTCTCTCTGCTTCATCTGTTTATGTTACTGTCTTCCTCTCAGGATTTATTTTGGTATCAGGCAAGTATTTATTTTTATATGAATAGAAATGTATCAAAAACCTGTAACACTGTTGCAATTTAAAACTGCTGCTGACATGAATCATTCAGAACTTTTTGTAGAAATCCAATCACATCACAATATTTTTGTTTTTCTCTATTGTCATTTGTCTTAGGGCTTTCCTGCAGAAACCACCAGCGTCACGGGAGTGGGAGAGCTTCTGCTGCTGGAAATGTTACCAAGGCTGTGCTGATTGTTATGAAGACGAGAGGTTCGGGTTAGAAAAACAGGACCACAGTAACACAGCATATTTCACCACCGAGCCTGTATATACAGATGGATGAAATGGAGAATTTGGAAAATGTGATCGTCACGTGATCACACTCAGCCAGCAGCCTTTTTATGTATTTATCTAACCTTTATTTAACCAGGCAAATCATTAAGAACAAATTCTTGTTCATAGTGGCAGCCTGACAAGTGGCAAAAACACCTGAGGAAAGGGGGCTGAAAGATTAAAGATTAATAAAAAGGTAAATCTCCTGTGTTAGCTGTTTTGCCAGCCATTGAGTTTTCTAATAAAATCCATGGAATACATTTTGCATAATAAACATTGTAATAACAGTATTGCTGCAAACGTGACGTCAGCAGATTAATTATGAACATCAGTATCGTGATTGATTGGTTTAATGTGTTGGACTATACACTGGATGCAATATGCACTGATACATTTCATAATAAAAGTTCTCCAGTGATGATGGAGAACAGAGAATGATCAAGTATTGATCACAGGTGCTTGACTATGGGTGCATGAGTTTAATGGTGCATGTCATAGCACTTCCTTGGTTTATATCTGCCTGAATATGCTGACATGCTTGGTGATGGCCTCTTCCTTGTCTATCTTTTGTACTGGGACCTCAAACAATCTGGGAGCTGTATGAGATCCACAAGAGCACAGTATTTGGCTGTACTGAAGATCACATTATCAAAGAGGAAGTGCATCAATGTAAACACATGAAATGACAAAAAATATGGATTTGGAGGAGAAACAAATGCAAACAGACAGGCAATTGCAGAGACTCATGCCATGCAGAAAATGGCAGCGTACTAATGGCAGCCAGGCGCGGTCTTCATTATGTGGACAGCACGTCCCCCTTTCTTCACTTTTGGAAAGCTAATTCTGTCAGCCTGATATCCTGCCTTGGTCCTTGCTTGTTCTCTTTCTGTATTTTCTCTGCAGAGTAGGACAGCCAATTAAAGTCTGTGGGCATAAAGGATAAACAAAACAAGGATGCACCCAGCCAAGGACCACAATCCTATCACTGCCTAAAGACAGATTTATATATACCGTATTTTCCGCACTATAAGGCGCACTTAAAAGCCTTTAATTTTCTCAAAAAAACGACAGTGCGCCTTATAATCCGGAGCGCCTTATATATGGATTATACATCGGTATCAGATCAGGTATCATTATATAGCGGTATCAGACTGTGTTGTATTGTACGTGTTATAACTGACCAATTTTGAGAGTTATTGTGAATACGCTAACGTTTGATTTAGCGGTATCAGACTGTGTTTTTTTACGTGTTACAACTGAACAAGGTTGGGAGTTATTGTGAATACGCTAATTAACGTTTGAACAATGTTGAGAGTTAATGCGCGTTTAATAAAGTTTGACTGACTGACTTATCTGTTTTGTTTCGCTTAATGCGCCTTATAGTCCGGTGCGCTTTATATATGAAAAAAGTCCGAAAATAGACCATTCATTGACAGTGCGCCTTATAATCCAGTGCGCCCTATAGTGCGGAAAATACGGTATATTTAAATATATATATCCATTGTTGCCTGCAAAGCATACCTTTGAGGGTGAATGCCACAAACGTGCTCAAGCTGTGGAAACCATAAACTGAAGAGGCTTGGTAGTCTGGGAAAACCACGCTCACATGTTGGCTTCTCCAACTCCACACAACCTTTGTACTTAAACACAGAAAACAACAAAACCATGGTAAATGTCACATAATGAGGCATCACCCCTACTGCACAATTAGAAAATTCAAATGAAAAAACAAAACAAAACAAAAAAAACCTCACCTGGAAACCAGTCTCTTCATTTGAAGGTAAGCAGGAAAAAGTTGACAACCATGCTCATTAACACCCTGAATGTGGTTTATGGTGTTTGTGTCTCCTGTTTGGCCGCCATTTCCTCTCCTGAAGTGGAGCTGGTGGCGCTCCAGTAGAGACAGATGATGATGCTCGGCTGCCAGTCTTTAGCCTCGGCACACTCCCTGTATCGCTCCACTTTTAGCCTAAAACATGATTCAGGTCACACAGGTGCAATGTAATAATTCACATCAAATGAGAAAACATATGAAGCTGCAGGGAAAATAGATCACAAATAATTCCAACTGCAAAATAACAAGTCTGTGTAAGGCTGGCGAAATGGTACAGCGAAGTAGAGAAGTGTCTGCTTGTCTATGATGTGTCCGTCCTGCAGAAGTCATAAGAACCTGAACAAAAAAAAAGAGGCATGAGTGGAGATTGCAAATATTTTAAATTCAAGTAATGTTACCCACGATAAATTGGTGCTCACTCATTTTTGTCAGGAACGAGATGGAAAAAGTGCATAAAATAAGTAAACCCCCACTCTGCAGGATGACTGGCTCCTGTTTTTGTGACTATGTCAGGAAATCTCCCAAGGTGGTGATGGGTAATCACTCACTCACTTCTTGTGTTGAACAGATGTGATGAAATGTGAAAAAAAAGAGAGAGAGAGATATGCTTAGAGAGTCAGGATATCTTTGGTTTATTATTTATTTTCATGATCAAATTTCCAGTTTTGCTTTGCTAAATCAGAAAGTGACAAATTATAAAATCTCATACAGTTGTATCCAGGAAACTAATTGGAGTGAACTTCAAACACACTGGTCAGGAGGTGATTCATGAACTACATGAGGTCCCTACATAATCCTAGAAGAGCGACAGTTGTATCTTTCTTCCTGCTGCTCTGACTGTAACTCTGTTTCGTCCCGCTGTCTCTCTCTTTCACTTCACCATCTGCCTGTTTCTTTCTCTTTACCGCATCTCGTTTTGCTGTAGTGTTTCTGTGGAGCTTTCCTGAATCTCTCGCTGTGCTGTACAACCTCTCACTCTGCTTCAATCGGTCTCTTTGCTCTCTCTCTCTCTTTTCGCTGTCTCCCTCTCTTTGCTTTGATCAATCACCTCTCTCTCTCTCTCTCTCTCAGACTCTACCTTTCCACTCCAGTCTAGTCTACATACTGCAGTGTCAGCAGGATCCACCACAACCATAGGTCAAGTGTTAATGTAAATTCTGACATAACCCCCTTACATAATCACACACATGCACGTACGTACAAGCACGCGCGCGCGCGCGCACACACACACACACACACACACACAATGCTCCAACTCTGTCTGCTGGTGCTTTGTTTCTTCTGTTTCCTGTTTATGGTATATATACTAGTTAAGTTTCGTATTTGCTGCAATACGAATCTTTATTTTGAGACATGAATGCTGATGTACAGAAATCATGAGTCATTTGATTTGCTTTACATTGATACACAGACACATTTCATTTTAAAGAGCCCCTCCGGTGGCCATTTTCAAAACTCTTCCTGAAAAAGAAAGCGACATATGCAGATCACACCAATCACAGTGAGTCTCACATGTGCAGCAGGTTAATCAGGGCCTGGATTGGTTGTGCCAGCTGTCTGTAATTAGCTGCTACTCCCATTTTACCAGGAGAACCAATGATTTAGTTGCGATGTGTGTTTGAAATCACTGGAAGCAGTGTGGTTACACCTTTTGCACAGGTGAGGCTCATTCTGACTGAGACTGTGGTTGGTGGTGAACTGCATATGTCACTTTCTTTTTCAGGAAGCATTTTGACATCAAGGGGCCACCGGAGCGGCTCTTTAAAACAGACTTTGGGTGTCAGTACAGGACATGATATCCTTTAAAGCCGCTGTAGGTAACTTTGTAGATTGAGTGGAACTTTGTCGGAAATTTAAACTCAGACAGCTCAAACAGCACACAACTGAGATTCAGTACCTCCTCCAATTGCTTCCTACACATGTGCATGTTTGTGCATGTGCCTCCGTTGATGATGCAATGGGGGATTAAGAACTGGCGAGCCCGCTTCCTTCTCTGCCATTCTGCAGCTGCGGTAGGCTAAGCTAACGTACTGTGGCTCTGGTAGGCTAAGCTAAGTCAGGGAAGCGAGCGTACGCAGCAGCGGTGCACGGTGCGTGTGCACAAGACGTTATTGGCACGCTTCCTTCCCTGATTGGTTGTTAGATGCGGGTTTGGTGGATTTTAGCAAACAAGATGACAGCCCAAGGAGCAGCCTGGAAAACCAGACATTTTTCTCATTGCATTTAGTTTGGCTCTCTGTGTATAATATTGATTTGTCAAAACCGTGAAGTAAAAGAGTTACCTGCAGGAGCTTTAAGGCACAATGGTATAGTAAAGAAAAAACCCTTTTCAACATCAACACTGTGAATTTAGTATGTCACAGATCATCCAGAGTGAACGGCAGATCCCCACACATGCACAGCCTGGTTGGTCCTCTTCAAAGTTCAGTACGGAACTGCAGAGTGGTGTTCTTCATCTTTTCCTTGTAGTCTTCATCAAACTGTTCATTCTGGGCCACAGTGAAATGGTTCTTCCAGTCGCCAACCTTCCCTGGAGAACCACAGAGAAGCCTTCAGGTTTTTTAGCCCTTATTGGATGATTTAAGCAGATATCGGTGTCTTTCCTTGTCAATTCTTAACTTGTATGTTATTATACACTGTACCTTTTCTCATAAAGGGAGAAATCTTGAAATCCATGAATCCAAATGATGAAAAGTTAGCCATGTTGTCCTTCTTCATGATGTCAAACTGGACTCTCCCTCTGACTTTTTCCTTCTCCTCTGCTGATGACGACAAACCAAGAAAGCGGCAGAGTCGGTCGATTTCCCGTCCTGTATCCTGGAAACAAGACAGGCACACATCATGTCATGGCTACCAGCTACAGCTACCACTAGACACACACACATAAACACACAGTTACCTCCATCAAATCCTCATAGAACATGTAAATCAGTTTGGCATGAGTCTGTTTCTTGTCCCACCAGCCGGTCACATGGTCATACCAGGGTCCAAGCACCACTGAAACCACACAGCCACACATGATGAAACAGCTGGTCAGGAAAATGGAAGAAACCTGCAGATCAGCTCCATCATTCTATTTCACACATACTCTTTCCCTCCATGAACCTCTGCAGATAGCTGCTCCAGTCTCCTGGCTCAGGCTCTAATACGGTCATCCGGTCAAAATGGAAGTAGGACACTGCATTGTCTTTGGCATTACGGGCCACATAGACCATCTGTATGGAGGGAAAAATATTCAACAGCATCAGCATCAGATAATAAAATGTTTTTACACCATGTTCTATTAATTAGTTTTGTAGCGCTTACTCTTGTCGTTGTCTCCGACCTAACACCTTGCTTGTATTATATTAAAATCTCATGTGTACGTCACTTTGGATAAAAGTGTCTGCTAAATGTTAAATGATCTGTTGCTGAAATTCTTATGAACGGCTGATAATGTAAATCAGTTGTAGTTGTAGCAGTTTCTACATTTCCTTCCATAGCCATTTGGTTTCTGAATAGAACTTCAGTCCTGCATGTGTAAGCATGTATGCATGTGTATGTATATATGTGTATGCATGTATGATGCAATGTATCATGTATGTGAAATACACATACTGGAATAAAAAAAAAAAATCCAAGATGTGTGTTTCTTTACCGTGTAACACACGATACACTGTGTAAATAAGACAGCTTCAGAGTTGCTGAAGGTTTATTTTTTCACTTTGACAGCGCTAGGCTAATGACTCCTGTAGACTTCAAGTCTTTATGCTAAGCTAACACAAAATGCTAACCTTAGGAACTGAACCCGTGGACGTACAGAGGTGAAAATGGTATCAAACATCTTGTCTCAGTTTGGGTAAGTCAGCAAAAGGGTATTTTGCCCAAAACATTGGAGTATCCCTTTAAAGCATGGGGATCATGAGTGAATTAGAAGAATTAAGACATACTGTACCCTGCAGTTTTGCTCCCAAAAGGACTTGGGCACAAACTGGACTGGAAGATGGGTTTTAATGATGCGTGGAGAAGTGGGGAGGTTTTCAGCCAAATCTGTTCCTATATGGAAGAATGAGGACGAAGTTAACAAAAAGCTGACCTTCTACATCATTAGAAAGGTTAATACACCAGCTAATACTACAGTGTGACGGATAAACATTACAGTGCCTTGGTAACATTAATAAGATCCATATTACCTTTTAGTCACTATGATGAAGGTAAAGCCAACAATATTATACAATAACTACACACACACTCATTTTTGATGCACTCCACCTTTACAATAACATAATGACATGTTACTTAATGTTAACAAGATGGCTTACTGTCAGGTTAGAAAATCACCATGATGGTATATTGAAGATTAAACTGTGTGAACAGTGAAATAAAGTGAGTGTGTTTGTGTGTGTGATGATTAGATTCAACCTGGGGGCCGAGAGGGAATGTTCATTTCCAGGCAAGGAACTCTTTCACGGATAGGGATGGATGTCTGCCGCTCTGGAAACGTCTGACCAAAATACAGAAGGTCGAGGATGCAAGAGACCCACGTGGTTCCTGAAACAGAGAGAAAGAAAATCCTAACAGACCCCTGACTGTCCCAACCAGTGCCCCTCCCTCTCCCCTCCTTTTCAAGAGTTCAATCAAACACATTTGTGGCCCCACCTGCTTTTGGGTAAGTTCCAATAAGTATATCATCTGGCCTGGCCTGGAAGTTTTGAATTCTCTCCCAGTTGCTGGTGAAATAATGGGTCATCGAGACTCCATGGAAATCAAACAGCTTTGGCCGAGGAGGTGAATCCATCTGGAAAACAGGCAAAACATGATCAGGGTGTCAGAGTGAAGTACTAAATCATCATCAATTTTATTTATTTTATTTTTTTTACTTGATCTTTTCCATTTTGTTGAAGGAACAGACAGGCTGTCATATCCTCAGCATATCGGTGTGGACAAAGTGTTTACTGTCAGCTGTAATTAACTTTCAGAATATCTTAGAAAATCAGTTCTACAACAAATGAAGAAGAAACACAACAAATATTTGAGTGTATTCAACTAATAGCTGCATGTTACATATCAGACAATGAGAAGTAATAAAAAAGTCCTATTGGAAAGTGGAAGACAATGTCTCTTTAAATAAGTGCACAGTTTGTACATCGTTTACAACAAAGCAAAACCAAACCACACAAACAAACAAACAAACACAACATCCCATCTGCAGACACACCTTGTCTCAGGTCTGTGTCATGCTGATAATTCAGTATTATGCCGTCCTTTCACAGATTCCAAAAGGAGTGAAAAGCCGCTCAGTATCGATGATCTCATATGATCACAGAAAACAGGTTTGGTGCTGTCATGTTTTAAATAGCTCTGTTTAACCACGGTGTTCTGCTGTCTCAAAACACACACACACACACACACACACACACACACACACAAAACAAACCCTTCTCTAGTCTTTTAATTTTTTACTAACCTCAGATGTTTGTTCAGGCTTGAGCATTAACTGTTACCCTGGAAGTGCTGTCTCAGAGAATTTAGAGAACTTTGACCCTTTTTGAAAAGTCTTTGCTTCTAAGTCCTTAGTGTTTTAGGTGGTAAGTAAGAGTGTTAGGCTACATAACCAGTTACCTCTGTTTGCTGTTTTCACTATTATTTTACCAGCAGACGTTCGGTTCTTTGGCTCCACCTGTTGATTTCCTGAATCAGCCGGTCAGATTATTCCAGAGCAGCAGCTTCTGAATAATAATCAGCAAACTTCCCCTGCAGTCTCAGCCCAGCCCTGAGCTGTCTTGTTTCACAATAATCCCCACCACAGACTACAAGACTTTTAAAATCCAGCAGACTGTGAAAACGGAGCGTTTCGCGCTAAATGAAAGGTCTGTGCAGAGTTCACTGTCATGCTGTCAGACAGCTGCTCTCACAAGGCAGAAACACAAGGAGCTGAAAACACGATCAGTGAATAGATCCACCAGGACTCCCAGTGTAACTGAATCACAAGACAGTGGAACACTATTTTTTTTTATTTATTTATCATTATTATATTTTTTTTTTCTTTTTGCTTGTTTGGTCACTAGTATCAAACTGTACTGATGTCAGTAGTTCTTTTTCAAAGACCTACTCAATACATTTCAGTTCTGGTCAGCTGACTATGACCGTGCTGTGTCCATTAAACACACAATCACTACAACAGTTTGCAGAATTTATTGTGGAGGTAAACAGTCCATTACAATGTTTTTGTTATTTATTTTTTTATTTTTTTTATTTCTGAACTATGTATTTATATATCGTACAAGATAAACTTAGGTTTTGGCTGATACTGCCTGCAATAAATAAATAAATAAATAAATTCGCCTTGCCTTTCTGGGCTTTCATAGCCTCCAGAGTAAAATAGAAAATGTTCCACAAAAATTTTATCCGTTATCCATCTTAATCTGTACATGCATGTAGTCTACTGTACAACTATTAAATAAATGAGAAAATAAAAACTACACCAAATATGCACCCATGCCAGCAACTTTGGGAAGCAGTGCATGTTTAGCAATTTCCACCTTCTTAGAGTGACATACATTTACACTTTAACCATTAGTGAGGTAAGAATCCCATTCATAAAATCAGCAGCAGCTGTGTGGGATCATTCACACTGTTCAGCAGCATAATAAACCCAGGAAAACAATAAACAGCTTGTCAGATAGAAAGCCTAAAGAGATGGAGCCATGATCCAAAGCTTTGCCATTATTGATTTTGATTATTGATTTTGTTTGGAATCAGACCATTTTCACAGGTAATCTAAGGACAGAGTGAACTTAAGTTTTTTTTTTAGACACTTTGCATTTTTCCAATAAGTTGCATGGCTTCTTCTGCAGCATGACAGAGAAACCAGGTGAAAGTCAGGCTTTGCTTTCCTGATCATTCTGATTCATTTACTTCTCAGCTGCCTGCAGGTCTGCCGGTCAGATGAGGGACCAGGAGCTTCGCCTCCAGCCGCTGCTTTATCTGCACTTGGCTACTGATAATTCAGGAGAAAACCAAAGGTCTGATCTGACCTTAATTGCGTATTTCTTACATGGAACATGTCTGTCAGCAATGTGACTGAACGCAGAGGAAAACCTGCACAGTGAATCACAACATATTTGCACAAAAAGGACTTCATAAGCTAGCGGACATGATGTGAATCCCACAGTGCACTACACGCTGTCATTACATTTGTTTTATTCATTTTCATTTGCCTTGTCCAGGCTTGTGTGAGATTTGTGCACTTCCCCTCTCATCCTACAGCACTCCAGACTCCTCTAGATCTGAGAATTCAAACATGTTTGAAATTATTTTAATGGACACAACTTGATTGGGATTAGTCAGGTGCTGTCGGTGAACAACAGCAAGGTAAACCCCCAAAGCAACTTGAGTTGGGCTTGACAGATTGGCGGAACAGGTGACAAATTTGAAAAGATTTGAATGAACATTACTCAAGTTCTCGTATTCAAAGCTAGGACCGGGGCAAATCCACAGCATCCCCAAAACATGCTGTCATTTTGTGGATTTAGTTAGGGGATCGAATATTTAAGGCCCACCCCAAATGCCACAACTGTTGCTTAGTATTACTCGCTCATTTCATCCCCAAAGCGACAGGTTGGTGATACTGCCGCTGCAGATCCTGGCTGTGAACATGATGATGCAAATACCTTTTACATGAATCTTTTCTATTTTGCTGATTCTTTAATTTAGTGACCTTTTTGTGACCCCATGACCTTTCCCCTAGTGCCATCATCAGGCCAAACTTTCAACTTGTGAAAATGTTAACCAACAGCAAAACACATTAGCTTTTGCAGTAGCCAAGAGTAGGAATGAGGATCAAGTACATGAGAGCCATGGAAACTGTCCAAACAACTTGTGCATGCCAGTTAACTATCACTAAATATTTTCCTTTCAGATTAACAACTGATTGCAGTATATGTTGGTTATAATAGTGAACAGACAACCAAACAGCTGTGGTGTTGTAATTCCTTGCTGAGGAACAAAAGACCTCCAACAGTGATCACACACTGCGACTTCAACACCTCTCACACTGCAGCAGCATGTGTACTAAAACATCAAGAGGAGGCCTGTTAGATATTTTGGCATCAATGACAAACCTTTTGGCATCGTCCGTTAATAAAGGCATTTTGAAAAGAATGGTTTGACCTCAGGCACTGTGTCCAGTCAATCATTAGGCCTAGAGAGTGACAAAGATGATTTATAAGCTTGGCTTTGATGAAGAGTCAATAATGTTTAATGTATTGTTTGTTTTCACAGCTTCAGTTAGGCTGGCTTTAACTGGTGCAGCTGAGATGCAACTTCAGCTCCATGCAACTTGGAGTTCCAGGCCAACCATCCAATGAAAATGATTAATTTGGTTGCATCATCATTTGGAATGTTCCATATGGGTTTGTCGACATGGCAACAGTAATGCAACCTGCAACTAATTGCATGAAAGTTGTACCATGTAAAGCCAGCCTTAGGGGCCATTCACACAGTGGATGTGTCTGAATTTCATCACACTATTTTTTTAACTGTTTCCCTATGTAAACACGCGTCAGACGGCGTTTTTCCACCTCGTGTCGCGTCTCACTGTTTTTGAACGCAGGGCGCTGCTGTTGCTCGCTGTTTTTGGATGCCATCCAAAGTTGAGGTCTTGTCCATTTCTGGTAGAAAATAAGTATATTTTAGACAGATATATAATGGCCGTTAATAAGACTATGTGCTAGCCGCGATGTGACGTGTTGTCATAGCAACGGTGAGACGCTGTCTACAAAAAGACGCCGTCTTTATTTTTTCCTCCTCGCTTTTAAATGACACCGTGTCCCAACTACAGTAGCGTCGCGACTCGTGTTTTTTTCACGCAAGCACGTCGTCTGTGTGCACGGCCCCTTACACATTTCAGTAACAGCCAGTAGCCTAAAGCTCCGCCCACACTCCTTTAAAAACGCTTTGCTCCACCCTCACCGCAGCAAGCCGACACCTACAGCTCACATCTAAAAACAAACTGGGTGTAGAGGAGTATAGAGGGGCAGTTAAGACATGACCTGCACAGCAATAGCTCTTATGTATAACGTGTGAAAACATGAACAACAGTAATGGCTGTGCACTTAAACCTAAAGTGCATTTAAGACATATATTATTTAGATATGTGTACATGCTGGTATCCCTCTCCTATCTCCTTTCAGACTGTAGTACCATCACTACTGAGTGTTTTGAGCCAGACTGGGGGCAGTTTACATAGACCCTCTCTATATATGTGTCTCAAATCTCTTCACTTCAATAGCTTCTTCACCTGAAAATGAGTGAGCTCTCTGACCAGCGTCCTCACACTCCGCCCACACACACTTCACAACTGAAACAGATTACGATGATGGCATTTTGCTTTGCCATACCAAAGAAAGAAGTTTTTGTTGCGGTGTTCCCACATGCTGTTCCACATCTGCTCTCATAATAATAATAATAATAGTTTTATTTATAGAGCAATAAGCACAAAGTGCTTTCCAAGGTGAGAAAAAATTTCAAGACATATGCAACGTGAGAGACAAATTGCAAGGGATAGAGAAATAAAATAAAATAAATAGAAATAAAAATAAAAGATAGGAATGATACAATGCACAAAATCAGAGGCTCAGTGAGGACCAATGGCCACCACACATAATCTGGCTGCGGTGAACTGGCTGTCCACCTCCATTGTTGTTCTGAATGATGTCACACTGGATCACTATAATCCCTGTCAGATTGGCGTCCTGAAGTCAGTGACGCATCAAGAGTCAGCAGGATAATCTCAATTATATCGCTGAGGGTGAGATTCGCCGTCCTCGGCTAAATGTCTAATGTAAATAAAACTGAAAGACAAAAAGAAAAAAATAAACCTGTGAAATCCATTTGCTATGTGTGTGATGCAATCCTTCTTTTCAAAATCTGCTCGCTGTCTAGCGTGTCCGCAGCCTCGCAGCCTCTGGATCAGATCTGTGACTGGCATCAATTAAGCTTCATGGTTACATAAAGTCTGCTTCCAGCCAAGCTGAGCAGAGCTTCTCACTGGGAGTGGAATGAATGCTTAATGTGAAATGTTAATTTCACAATTATTGGCAGAAATAATAAATTGGTATCTGCTATGCATGGTCTTTTGAAAAATACGTGTTCAGCTGTTACTTGGGTTTTGTTTTGTTTTGATTTTTGGTTAAAAAATGTTCCAATATTATAGGATTTGATTCAAGTTAGTGATTTGTCATTTTGTGTTGGCAGCGGCTTTGACTGAAAGGCATTAGTCACAGCAGCATGGCTGATGTGATGTTACTCTACATGATGACCAGCCTCTGGTAATGCCCAGTCTACTTCACACACACACACACATACACACACACACACACACACACACACACACACAGACAAAGGGCATAAGTGGCTTGCTCACCACATCTGCTGTAGTCATAACCAGTTAGCCTAATTCAACACACACACACACACAAACACACACACACACACTGTGGTGTTC
>OMKZ01038771.1:33325-65343 GCA_900302535.1 Neoniphon sammara | reverse complement strand
TTTTTTTTTTTTTTTTTTTTATCAAGACAATCTTTCATGAAAGCAAAGACAGTGGGCTATTCAGCTCATATTCAAAGCTCAATGAGTGTCCACTAGGGGTGTAACGATCCATCAATCTGTAAAGATATATCGATTTAATGATCAAGGATCCAATCATTGATGCAAAGTGAAAACACCAATCCATATCATAATTTCTAAGATGTGCCTTTATTTTGAAATACCCATGGCACGTCTGTGTGCTTTCATCATTTCTGTCCAAATGCTCTTCCTTCCTAAACTTTCAAACAGTACTAGTGCCAGGCAGAATTTAACTGAAAAGAAATCGTATCGTGGCAGACTTTGTCATATCAGCAAATATCATATTGTTGACCAAAGAGTCGATATAATATCATATCATATGATGAAATTTTCTAAGTGGCGCTATAGACAAGGTGTGCCTGTTTTACTCTTCTTAAGGTTAGGTGATGAAATAATTTGATTAAAGGCAGGCTAAGTTATTGGTCATAGTTAAAAAATAACTGTATCTGAAAATGAAAACTTCACCCACAGCAAACTTTCTGGCATGAGCTGTGAATTAGTTGGAGATGAAGCCCAGCATCCACATCCACCCTGACCACATCACCCGTATCATCTGCTGCACTATTTCAACATCAAACTACAGCCCATTTCTAGCCATGTCTCCTCCATGTAATTCAATGTTCAAATATCATACAGTCACTGGTAGAGGAGGATGGACCTTAGCATAACATATTTTCACTCAATGGAGTGGCTCTAGCTGATTGAAGTAGCAATTCTGGGTATTTGTACTACACATTTGTAGATTAAAAAAATAATGGGAAAAGTAAAGAGGCTTTCCACATTGAACTGAATGGAAAGTTGCCAGTTTGAGGTGCCCTTGAAAAAAGCACATAACCCCACTCGCTCGAGTGAAAGTAGGATGTTGTTGAAAATGTATTCTCAGAAAACATTCCCCAGTTAAATAAATAAATAAATAAATAACTGTAATAAAGGATGAAAAAAAGAAAAAAAAAACATTTGCTAGTAATATTTTTATTTTTGTTTTTCAAGGCATCAAAATCAGGTTCTCGGTGGGACTATATGCAGAGTCACGGTGTAAAAACTCCACCTGTGCATCTCAATGAAAACTAGCACACTACAGTTGTATATTTAGACTCAAGAAATGAATATATAACTTGATTTTGGGTTGTTGTTTATCTTTTTTCTTTTTTTTTTGTGAAGGTGGTGGTGGGGGGGTATGTATGAAGGCTCCAAAATAATCTGTATCTGGGTCATCTGCAGGCTCAAAGAAAACAACAACAACGATGACGACGACAACAACAACAACAACAACAACAACAACAACAACAACAACAACAACAATAACACTGCTTTGACACTGAACTGGGATTTAGCTGTCATATTATCACCTTGGTAATGACAAAAGCTCCATTTCTGAGTGACCTTTGTGACTGATAAACAAACCAGTTTATGTCTAACCCAGTGGGTTAAACTGAAAAGTCGACATGTAGCTGGAAACCAGGGTGAACACACAACCTCTATATCTCTTGTACTTTTGACTCTTGTACTCTTGTACACGAATCAACAGCCTCAATCTATTTGTCATCATCAGTTCATCTCCTCACAGCAGCCAAAAAAACAGTTTCAGTAAGCAAACTTTTTATTTTTTTATTTTAATTTTTATTTATTTTTTTATTTTTTACCCGTAAACATATTAAAGTATAAATAAAGGATATAAGCAAGCCTTTTAAAATCTTACAAGAAAATATTCAAAAATGTCTTACAATCTCTTTAATACATTTTGCAAAAGGCAGCAAAAAAGAGGGAAAAAAAGCCACAAACAGTTGTTAAGCCCTTCTTTGAGGTTCTAGGCCAAATTATTTTAGAAGAAGACAAACAACAAGGAGTTATGCAAAGCTGCCTCCACTTCCATGCCAATATGGATCCTTTGGCACTTAGTCAAATAGACTCCTTGCTCCCATCATTGTTGAACACCAGTGTCCAACAGCCTTGTTTCTCCAGAATATATTATTTTGATTAATTACTCTAGGTCCCCACTGAATTTGAATGACCTCCAAAATACTGTACGGAGTCCTGGTCATGTGACTTCCTGTACAGGCCCAGATTTCTATAAAGCATGATAATGAGGCTTATTAGCATAAACATGAAGACAGAGAGAGGTTTCTGGTTGCTCTATGGCAGTACTCTCTAAAATGGGCTAGGATGTTAAATCCTCTGTCTACTAACTTCCTCCACAGTTTTAAAACCTCACATGAACTTGCTGCTCAGAGATTCTAAATGCAAAAGGATGGTGATTAATGCAAATGCTTTAGGCATTGAAAAGTGCAGAGGGATACCAGCTGAGGAGAATTTTAGTGCGTAGCGTTATTTTGTCATGCAGTACACTGTAGCATGTCATGATAAAGCAAACCAGACCTTAGTCAGTTATGACACTTCCCTGTGTGTTTGTTCCCATACAGCTGTGAGAAATGTCAGAATCAGTTCATCACAGTGCATGCCTGTCATATTTGATCACTATGGTGCGATCTTGAGCCCTGTGCATAAAGCCTCTTAAGTTTGAAAAGTGCTCTCAAGAATAAAATTTATGAGGAAAGTAAAAGAATAGGGGGTGAGTGATTCATGAAGATGTTTATCATTAAGATTTTCAAATGAGATTTTCAAATATATGGCTCTAAATGCAGGTGAGGTTATAGTGTGCTAGGTTTAATTTATCATTTCAAAAGAACATTCCAGCTCCATATCACACAAGTGTAACGAGGAAACTGTTCCATGCATATCCCCGCGAGACACATAGATGAGCGTTTATCACCGCTGGGATCAGGGCGCAGATTGAGCCATCGGCGGCGCTCCCGAAGCGAGCAGCAGTCGACAGTCTTGCTTAGTCACTGATGGACACTGGATGTCATAAAGGACCAAAGCAGTGACCTTCCATTTGCAGGATTGCCTCCGTTACACCGCAGCCCATCCAGCCATCTGCAAAATTGATCTCTCAGTACTGATGTACTCATCAGTACTGATGTACTCTTCTACTTCATTTACATCTTGAACAAACAGTACACATTCTATCAAGATGAAATTTAGTGTTCAGCACAATTCATGCTGAATACATAATGCTTGTGTATTTTATATAATCACTATTTTGATAAAAAAATAAGGCAGCAGTGAGTTCCTTGTAGTTAACCTGGTGATAATTTCCTTCTATACAAGGCAGCTTTCGCAGTTCTGAAATTATATATAATGGCTGATAAATGCAGCTATGTGACTGACATGCTCTAGTGGTTGCATTTAGCAATACACAGGATGTGATGTTGTAATCCTTTGTGCCTTAATCCTTGGCGAGCATTCATACAGAAGCCCGATTCAGATGTCAAACGAATGATGTACTAACACACAAATAGTGACTACAGAGGACATCAGGCTACGTCTTCATAAATCCACAGGGTCATGAGACAGGCAGCGTCTAAATATAAATGAATGTAATCTAAATTTTACATTCACTAGCCACCTGATATATCACACAGGGTGCGTCTCCAGGATTATCATATGTGCAGCTACCAGTGCAAATGTTATGCTACTATCAATGGTACCACGCTCAGTTCTTCAGTGGTACTCGATTTCTTTAAAATCAGTATTTTTTTTTTCTGTCAGCGAGAAGGTGAGGTTTGTGGAATGACTAAAGATCACCTGGAGGCCTCTTCACAAATCAATAGTGCCCTCATGGTCAATGTTATCTCCTAAGGAGGGGAGTTAAGATTGATTGTCGTTAAGCACTTTACAGGATGGAAAGAGGATGAGGACGGATCATAAAACGCCCACGTACCACCCACCCATCTCTCTCAGCTGCAACAGAGTACAGCCAATCAATAGTAGCAGGATCAGCAAAAAAAAAAATGGAAGAAAGAAAGAAAGAAAGAAAAAATATCTAAATCAACAGGGAGGCAAAAGTAAAATAAACAATGATGACACAGGGAATGGATACGACCTGTTAGGTGAGCAAATGCAATTTTTCAGATGCATTGTAACCTTAAAGTCAAAACACTTCCATTTGTTATTTCAGTATTGTCACATTCTTTCTTTTCAGATGAATTTCATATTTTTTTTTATTTACACAAATACACAACAAGAGGACAGCACTGAGTTTTCGCTCTTTTTGGTGCACTCTTCCATGCCTCGGTTATTAAGTGGCTGAAACCAAAGACATGGGGTTTTCATATCCGTATACAGCTGAAATATATTTTAAAAAATGACTTAGAACCAGTATTAAGTAAGCAAACTACCTGACAGTCTTCATCCAAGGCAGCGCATTATTCTTGGTGTACAGATTGTCAGGTATTCAGTGCATCAGTTTTTTGGTTTTTGTTTTGAGTTCAGGTCTGCACCGGTGTCCTCTCAGTTGTGAGACTAATCTTGAGCCAATATTTAAATGTTGGCTTTGACCTGAGCCTGCTGAATTTTGATTCGGTCTTGTGGCAGGAAGACTGTTTCAAGTAAATCAGTTGTTTTAGGGTCTGAATGTCGTGAATCGATTCAGGAACAGGCTCTGTCAGATTTAGCCATGCTATTGCTATTGTGTCCATTCAGTTGTCTCATGTGAAAACCAAAAACTGATTACATGCTCACTCGGTGAAAGTGAACTATTAGCCCACTGAAAGAGAAAATCAGTCACATTTGTATCACGTCTTCAAACTAAAAAGGTGTTGCTGCCTAGTGAACTAATAACTCACAAGTCACCTGCTTGTTCACAATTGTACTGTTTCTTTCAGTCGGATACAGCAACTGAGCTGAATAGTCTTTGATTCAGTATGAACCGCAGTGGCAACTACGGTTCATAAGTCCATTTTAGAGAAAGTTATTGTCAAGATAGCCAGATAACAGCTGTCTTTGTCCTAAATGCCTGTTTTGGCTCACTCTGAATTATACTGAGGACAGTCCCAACCGCTGAAATGGAAACAATTTGAGATTTAGATTCAGTGTCACTGGCAAATCGAATTGACTCATTCATTTTAAAGCATTAGCGACTGATGCAAGAATCAGCCCATCACTAACTCAGCCACTGCTGGGCATGTAATGATTCATTTTGATAATTTATCTTACTTATTGCAGAAACTGACATGTTTCTTAGGTGCCCAGGAGGGGGAACTCTGTAAGAGCTGTGCTCTTTCCCATGTATTCATTTGTACTTTTGTTCATTTGTATGCAAAGCTTTTTTCACCATGTGCAGTGCTTAGGGAAATTACAGTATGTGGTGTTTAGAGAGCCCTAAGCAAGGGGAATACAGTTTACGCTCACCAGAAAGTACAGAAGAACCAGAGTTGGCACAAGGCTTCTGGTGGCCATAAACATTGTTCTTGTGACCCCAAAACTCTCCACCCATGACCACCAAATTATACCCACCAATAAAAATAATAATGAGAAGGCACTCAGTAAAGCATAGACCTCTACCAAGGTCGCAGCTGGAAGTTACGGCCTGTTTGAGTTAAGACACGCCCCATTTCGACAATGCTGTTGTCACAGGACACGCCCCTTTCAGTCAACCAACATGGAAAGTTGGTCAATGCTGCCTTGACCTATGTCCAACCTTACCACTGGGCGTGTTACATGGATGTGAAACTATAATCCTGTTTATGCTAAGGCCAGCCCATTACCTCGCCGCCTTGAGGCTGATTGGCTTAAAAGTTCATCAATAATTCACTTGGCCCATGACCAACTGTCCCACCAAGTTTCATGTAAAGCTGTCCAGCACTTTCTGAGTTATCCTGCAGACAGACAGATGGACAGGGACAAAAACATAACCCCCTACTGCAGGTCTCACCTCCTTGGCAGAAGGAATAGCTCTATTATTTGACCCTTCTTAAATTTTCCCTTAAATTTCCCCTTTTTTCCATATTGTTACTTACCGCTTACATTGAGTTGGGTACATTCACAATGAGAAAAGACTTGGCTTGCACTGGTCTTGGCCCTCACCTGGTCTTGCACTTTGGTCTGGGTCTTGACTTGGACACAGCCTATGGTGGTTTTGACTGAAGCCCTGATGAGGAATGGCCCTTTTGTGTTGCCAGTGACAGGGAAACAGTCTTATGTCTGCTTGTGGATGAATAAACCCGCAGATCTGACAGCATCTTCATCATCTCGGTTCGTGAGGAGATGCCACTAATGTAAAATAGGGATTCTTGCCATTCACCTTCCATCACAATAATCTAATGAAAGTGTGTAGAAAAAGTTGAACTAATGCTCAGCAGATTTTGCTATGATGACCTTTCCCTCCCACCACCTACACAATGCACTGAAGGATATTGATACTGTTGTGTGAAAAGCTTGCAACTCCAATTGTAGTGATTTTTTTGTGTGTGTTTTCACTTCAACAATTAAATGCTCCTCTGTAGGTTGAGAAAATTCTTTTTAGGCTATTAAACCCTTTCAGTACCCATTGCATAACGTAAATGTGCTTTGTCATCAAGCTGCAAACAAAGCTGATTCCTCTGAAACACTGACATTTTGGAGAATTGTGGCTTTCACGGAGAGCCTTGATATTTTTACTGCTGGGTCTCTTTGCTTCAAAAGGTTTTACCTGTATGATGAGATTCAAAATCCGTTTTACGAATTTTTGGATGCTCATTATATTCTAATTTACTTTTTCTCAAAACAGCATAGCACAGATTGAATGAACAAAAATGAAATGAAATGTATCCACGATTCTGTGGACAAAAGCAACACATCACTATTGCCAGGGTTTGCCTCCAAATATATTCACAATGTCAGTATGTCCACATAGTCAGCTGCATGCTTAAACTTCAAGCATCCAAAGTAGCTGGTAAACCAAGATATTATTATGAGCAAATCATGGGGGAACACTATTCCCTTCTGTAAATTTGCCTACTGGTTTCTATGGGGCAATTAGCCCAGGCAAACTATCTAAAAGTAACTTTGAACCACCAAAATTGTGGGGCAGAGACAATATTGAGCTTGTTCGACAGCACAGAATGTGGACATTTAGGGAATTATGTACCAAATAGATATTCAAATGTTGACTGGACTACAGTTGCATAGAAACTGCTGTGGGGGTGAAAGTCTACTGAGATGTACTGCTTGGTGTGGGTGGTGTATGACGAAACAACTCTGTAAGGATAAATCTAATAATATTTGGTCCACAGTTTAATTTAAAAAAAATGGTAAAATGTTTTATTGATATATTGGCCATAAAGTTGTTCTGGGTAAATGTGTTAGTTTAACTGAATAACTGAAGTATCCATACACATCCATATCCATATCTATCTGCTACATGTAATTTCAGTAGACTTTCTCTTTCAAGTGATAATGCGACTGACAAACAAATCTTTACCTGTTAAAGAGAGAAGTAGCTGAAATTTGCTACCTTCAAAAACACAAGGAAAACTGTAAAGAAACATATTAAATATGGAACAGGCTTTGGCAGGCATGCCATCTTAAAAAATGTTAAAGCAGTTTATAATGCATTTTCTGAAAACAACCTAGAAGAAGATGAATCACTGCAAATAGTGACTACACACATCTCAGTGTAGTGGCTTTTTTTTTGCCAGCTTTTTAGCTGTTAGCTGCACTCAAAATAATTGAAGTTATCAAGAATGAGTCAGGAGATATTTCTCCTAAGTAGCAGATTGTCAGCACTGGGGACATTCAGGTAAACCAGCTTTGGACTATTAAGTACAAAATTGCAGGTTGGTTATCACTTTTCCATTTAAGCCAAATAAGAGCAGGATTGTGAAAAAAAAATCTAAATAAGATCAAAAATGTTTTTTGACAGTCGCTGGCCTAAACTCAACTGAATTAATGGTACCACTCACAACCCGGGTTATACACTTCCAAAGAAGATTTTATAATGGATTACAATCAAATGACCATGACTTTGTTCTCGCTGTGACTTACTATTTTTAATCATAATACCAGAGGGAGCATACGAATATACAAATACAAGGCTGTCCTTCTCAGTGGCATAACTGTTGCATCCACTTTAATTTTATTAAAGCCTTTTCAAACACTGACCTTAAAGATCAGTTTCAGAACAACTATAAATGGTGGAAAATGAGGCCTATGTGCCCTACATCTGTCTACACTTGTTCATGAAATTGGACACAGTTAAGGATAAGGACAGTGGGATCCACCAGTCAGACATTGCTCACTGGAAATGCTGTAGGTGTAAATGGAGTCATGCTCTGTTTAAAGAGTAAGGGTTGTGTGTGTGCTCCTCTCATCCATCATGTTTGAGGGGGTGTGTATCTGTCTATGTGGGCAAGCATAGACGGAAGATGCTCTCCAGCCGGGCCCAGGAGATGGGATGAAGAGAGGATGACAGATGACGGATGAGGTGCCGTCATGGTTTCCTAAGAGCTCAGTAAGACCTGTCTGCTGGCGGCATGTCTAAATTATTACCTCAGCTTCACAGTCGTTTGTAGTGCTCAGCCCAGTCCTCTGTTATTCTAGCAAGGCTGCAGACCTTTAGGTTTTGTGAGCTCATGAAAGAGCTTAATTGGTTTTCATCATTCGCCTTCTGCTGACTATAATCTATTTTTCAGCGGACTATGTGCAGGAAATAAGTTATTCATCTGCATACCTCTTGTTGTTAATAAATCAACACTGTGGCAAGTAGCCTATGATTTTCTAGGGCCGTTTTGGGATGCTAGGTCTCAGGATGCTTGTGCTCATATGCAGATAATACATTTGATAATACATTTATATCATAAGTATCATATGGTATCTACTGAAAAACCCAAATGTCAGGGCAAAGGTGGTCCATCTCACCATCAGGAAACTCCTGGTTTTGCGCAGCTTTCTTTTCACCAGAGACCTGCATTCAAATCTCAGATCTGAAAGTCATCTATCTTTCATTCCCAATGCCCAATCTGACTGACTTAAAAGATTGAGGTGCATGTGTCTCATGCTACTGGGATCACTTGTCAAGCTGCAATGCAATGCAGACTTCACTATAACTTAAGAGAATCAGTATGAGAATCGAATTTATTTTCTAAGCGTTATATTACACATTCCAGGAACAGCTGGTCTCAAGTGATCACTCCTATTATAAAATACTTGATACAAACAAGCTCTAATGATGAATTCTGCTGCATACTCATTAATTCAAGAGTTAAAAAAAATGCATGGGGTTTGATCTGCTTCCTCTAAGCAGATTCTCTCGCTCCTAGCTGGGACAGCAAGGGCCACATACCTCCATGTGGGATTGTGGCCCCTAAACAGAATGACTGGCAGGCAGGCTCATAAAAGATTTGGGCTAGATACATGTCTTTACTAGACACTGTGGGCTAGCACGGAGTGGGTGGTTCAGCATGCCAACTTGGTGTGGAGGAAAGTAGGGCAAACAATGCAATCCAAAATAAAACAAAGTGGACAGTTTCTTTTGAGCAGGAATTACACAAATGGGAAGTGTCTACAAGATTTGCTTATTTTTGCAAATAAAACAGCAACAAGAAGTCATTCTTATAACAAGTACAGCTTCTGTGTAGTCCCATGGCACATTTGTGGTTTTGCAAGCTACAGATAACTAAAAACAATTTCAAAAGACAGTGTAAATGTGCATGTATCAGCCATAATCCATTTGAGACAAGGCTGTTAATTGTGACCAAAATACCCTATCTACAGCTTTGCTATCAAAATGCTGGTATCCTTTTTGATAATAAAGAGTTTCCCTCAGAACTGTGAATGCTGCATCCTTGACTGTTTATAGCAAAATTACTAATCAGCATTACAGAACACAGACAACACTACTATTGTTGCTTCAAAAGTGAGGCATCTTTTTCATTTAAGCTGACAACTGAAGCGGTTTTGTGACCATTAACAATAAAAATAAACAGTTATTCCTGCTGTTATGACTGGAGCCACTGACATTATTCCATTCCTATTTCACGTATAAAATTTTAATTTTGGTGGCTGATACTATTAATTATGGCAATAGAAAATCATCGAGTATGTCTGTGTTTTCCAATGATCCCCTCATACTCGGAACAGACTTGTTGTTTCAATTTAGCTTCATTGCTTAAGTGAGTTGAAAAACCCTATGGTATGATAAATCACAGCATTATTAATAGCACTCCTGAAGCATCAATTAGCAGCAACAAAGCACCACCAGAGGGCATCAAAAAATCATCATCTGCCCACCCAACCATTTGTAGGGCACCTCCAACAGTTACATTTAACAAGAACCCCAAGGATGCAGTGGGGAAATCAGAAAAAGGCCAGAGCTTTGGGACAGCCACATGCTTGAGGGATCTAAAAGTGACAGCTAAGCTGGGCTAACATATGGCTGTCATGTTGTGCGGTGGAACAGCAGTGAAACTGTCATCTAACTTAGGCAGCTCAATCTCAAAATGCCAGGATGATGCAAAAGCACATTAATGGACAGTATTAGCTATTACTAGGTAGCTCGAATGCTTCCACTTCACAAGCTGTCACAATAAGTTACCACTTCTATAAATTGATGGACCCTATATTGCTAAAAATATACTTATAGCTTTATTTTTCAGATCATACCAGGGTAAACTATTTTATCATCAGGATTCAAACTGAATGCTCATCTAGTCATACAAACATTTGACTGGATCAAACAACCTGCATTCCTCAGATCTCAGTTAAACAAGGTTCTCCTGTGATAGCAAAATCTCTGTAAGACAACGTATCATCCAACCCCTACTTGGCTTATGTTGCATACAATTTAATCCAGATGTGGGAAAAAACTAGATTAAAAACAAGTCTGCCAAATCTCCACTGGATGGATGCAATCATGTTATGTATGAAATATATGAATAAGAGATATTTTCTAATATTGTACATTTAGAGGTTCAGCTGTGATAGCAGAGATCTGAGACGGCAGCTACATAGACACTCTGTCTTGTGCCTGGTTCTTGAACTGATAGACAAGCAGGGAAGAGTGCCAAGAGGAAACTAAGTCCCTTGCAAATCCATTCACTGGGAATGGTTGTCATCCCTCCAATCCATTCAAATTTGATTTGGCAAAAAGCATTTTGTATGCCAAAACCATGAGCTCCAATGTGTGCCAGATGAGGGGGAGGTGAATGAGGCACATGCCCAGCAAGCTAAATGAGTCACAGGGAGGATTCCCAGGACTCATAATAACACACTTGTTTAAAAATCTACTCCCTCCTTTTGCAATGATAATTGATGCAGCTAGGATATAGCTGAGATTGAGTGAAGCGAGATTCACAATATAGATACACACAGAGAGGGGAAAGAGAGATAAAGAATAGGAGAAACACACACACACACACACACACACACATTTAAGGTACAACATACACACTTCCCTGATTATAGATTCTGATCCACACCACATATTTTTAGATCTTTGATTTGATTTGTTTGATCGTTAGTGATCCAAAATGCAGATACACTGAACTGCACTTGAATAAAATAACAGTCGAGGACAAAACACAAAAAAAGTCAAAGACTTTTTTTCCACTGTGGTCCTTTGATCAAAACTGCTCTTTTGTGTTTTTGTTACAGCTTTTCATGATGCTGGAAACGTCAGCATTCACATATTTAGTTGTCTCTGTTACAGTTGATAGTACACTCAGCAAACTGTGAAATGGTAAATTAATGAATTGTGATGCTAGCAGGGATCAGGAGACTAGCAGCATTACTGTGTTACACGGACCCCACAGCTGCCCAGATGTTCTGCCTGTGCAATCCACATAATGACAAAATGTAGACAGAATACACAGCAGCACTCTTTCTCTCTCTAATTGACAAACATGGACACATTTTTACCTCCAGTCCATACTTTAGCACACAGTGGTCAAGTTAACCTTCTTGTATGCACTGTAGTGGAAATTAAAGTACATATTACAGCATGTAGGCTTCAATCATGTTTTTACACTACTTTGCATGCTCTAATCTATAGCAACCATTTTGATGTCAAAAGGCTCAAAAAGCATAAATTTATGGGCTTTTTTTTTATTGAAAAGTGATTGAATAATGCATAAATTATAGCTTTGACTGTAAGGATCTTTATGTAAAGACTGAGTATTTTGATGAATAGAGAGTAGAAATCAGATCTATTTGCTCAAGGTTAAAATGTAACGAAGAGTACATTTTTGACTGTGACTTTTGGCCTTGACTTGGTTTATGTTAAGTTGCCCATTGATGATCATGAGGGACACACCACCATGTTGGAAGATTACTGTCTTACAATTGCTGGTAGCGAGCGAAATTTATGCAGCAAAAATTCTGTATTTGGTAACTTGTGATTTGGATTATTCTTCAGGTCCGTCAGTATCTTTGATGTGGCTGTGATGAGAAGTAGGTTTTGTTATTACTGGAGCTCTTATTGGACTTTTGTGAAGAGCAGAGTGTTGTAGGCTAATGTTAGCAAGCTAGCTACATACACAGAAAGAAGTAAGTTCAGTAGCTGACTCATGACACCCAGTGACTTTATGACCTATAACCTCTGTTAAATATATTTCTGGGCTCCAACCACCACAGACAGGGGAAAGTGGAGCGCGATGCTTTCCTCCAATCCAACAAGTAAGTGCCTCTACTAGCTAGCTGCCTGCCTGTTGTAGGGTAGGTGAGCTACTTGGCAACCTTTAAATGTAAAAATGACAGCATTGCCCACCTACCAAAGTTGTACCTTCTGTGCTCTAACAAGTGACGCTGGTATGGAGACAGCTCTACAAGTCTCGTAATAAGTGGGATAATCCACTCCAAGGCAGTCTTCAATTGAAAAATAATAGACGAATGAGAAGGTCATTGTTTTCCAATAGAAAACCGCCTTGGGGTGGATTACCCCTTACTTATGATCATAATGTATTCTCGTCCTCAGGTCAGACATATTTTCTACACTGCTTCTAGCCTTTGAAAGACAGTGAATAATGTCGGTATTGGCCTCTCTGGTTGGTTCAGATTTGATACAACTGACCAGCCAGTTTGATCCAGGCTCTTGCCTGACATCGTCTTATGAGGAAAACATTGCTGACATAATCATTTCATGCAAATAAACGAATATAATGCAGATTTCTTATCAACAACCTAATGAGTTCCATTTATATATTTCTCACCATCAAATTCTTCATGATGTGCCTCTAGCTTCCACTCCTTTAGACAGGGTTAGGGTTATCAGTGTAATTATTTCTGGTGGTATTTAGTTATAGGAATGAGTTTCAGCAGATTTACTCCAGAGTGAAATTCAATGCTCATGTTGTGCAGCATAAACATAATTTATGCCACTGGATCAGCTGGGGCTTGTATGTTATTTGGAAATTATGATTCAGATGAATAATTATGAATCAATGATAACTCTGGCTATCAACCTGTGTCCCATGTCATTTCTCTCCTTCTAAATTTTCTTTCTCTTTCTACTTTGCTTTTGAAAGCAGACATGTGCTACGCATATAGTAATTAAAATAAAGGTAAGTATGGGTATAATTTGCACAAAAAATTTCATATTTTCATTGATCGTCTTTCTTGTCCAAACCATCCATTTGAGGATCTCTTAGACACAAGAGCCCAAGGGAAACAGGCCTCTGGTGAATAAAATCCAAAGCTACAAAGTCAAAGCTGTGTTCTCAAAGCCGATGCTGTAACAAACACTTCATGTTTGAAGTTAGATACCCTTGCATACCCAAAACAGTCAGTCAACTGCTAAAGGGGTAGGTATAAATATGTAGTTCTTTGGAATTGAACTTCTCTATAGATCATTTTTGATGAAGACTTATTATTAGGCTTTTATCTAACTGTATCATAATTAAATGTGTATTGGTGCTACATTCACCACAGCACTGTATAAAATTGAAACCAGTTTTGAAAACACTGACTTTTTAATTGGGATACTGAAAAGCTGTCTTGATCCAGATGCTGGGGGCCCAATAAAAACTCCAATAATTGCTTGTTTGTAGCACATGCTACAGTGCTAGTGAGCAGCAGTCTTATTTACTAGGGTCATACTACTTTCCAGGTTTCATTGGCCATTTTTTGATATCCAAGCACATATATAGTGCTGGGAACCCTTTTCAGAATTGTTCCTATTCTTCTCAAAATAAAAATGAATGAATGAATGAATGAATGAATGAATGAATAAATAAATAAATAAATAAATTCACATTTTATGGTCATTTCACTGTACACACACATCTAAAGGCGAGTGAAAGTCTTGGGTGCACGTATCATAGACATCTAACCCAATACACTCTAATCTAAAAATATAATTGGCCTAATCTAATATAATCTCAATCTAAAATAAACATTGTACTGTACTGTAAGTATCACATTGGACACACCAAGAATGATATTCAACTCAGCAGACAAAGTGCTTCTTTTTCTTCCTGCGCTGCCACGAAAGCATCTGGATCTCAGAAACCATAAGAGCTACAGTAATCAAACTTGGCAGATACATTCAAAGTCTCAGCTGCTACTCAGGCAACAAAAACCACATCATTTGGGCATATCATGGCACTCTAACAAGCACTTCTACATTTTGGCCAAGTACTTCTGAAAAGAATGCCCATAAAATTCAGTCATGAAATTCTTCTTTCCCTGGATCCCTTTGGGTCAAGCTGAGTACATTTTGGCATACATTTCTGTCTGGTCAGATTTTTCAACAATTATTATTATTATTATTATTATTTTTTTTTTTTTTACATTTTTTTTTCACTACTCCCGCTAGGCTGTTCACATGAAACTTGCTGGGGGCCTCCTGAGGACAATTCTCCATGAAAGTATAATGAAGATAATATGTAGGCCCAGTGGTTCAGCTATAATTAACCAATGAATATTTAAAGAATCATACCAGTGGTTTTGAATGTTTACCCCATTTAGGTACAGTTTACCCACATTTTACATTGCAGCAAACCATTTTGCAAATCATGCAGGAGTACTGCAGATTTCACAGCTTATAATTAAAATCCCTTGATTTTCAAATTTGAACTTTTGGTTGAAACATCTTATAATGTTCTGATTCTGTGTCTGGACACTGTCATCGCCATTCATAAATCACAGAATTGATAATTTGCTCTGTAAAGCAAACTCTTCCCCACAGATTATTTTCCGGAGGAGAGACCTTTTCAAGAGCAAATCGGCACTGAATGGAATCCAGTGGCCTGGATTGGAGTTCACCTAATATCTACAAAATGTATAAACTTAGAAAATGAGTGGTATGGTCCTTTAACAAAACATGGCCTAAGAAAAAAATTGGTCATTTATCATTTATCATTGGCTATTTATCATTCATCTAATCACTGAATATTTTGAAATGCACTGCCTACCCCTTCTACCCTCTGCCTCTTCTACAGCACCATTAGGGTCCGCCATAAAATGCAAAAAGTTTTATCTCATAATTGACAGCATGGTTCACTAAATTGGGTGTTGCTTATTACAGAGTAACCAAATAACCATTAAATATTAAACTCAAAACTTAAAAAAAAATCATAATAATGGGCCATATTGCCCAGAGAGTTGAAATTTTCAGAACATACCCATCAATAGGTTCATCATCGGCTGAGCTTTGTTCAAACTGACAGAACTTTATTTTAAATTCTAGTGGAAATCCCAAGTTTTCCAGAAATAACAAATATGTCCTGCTGAGTTACAGGAAAATGCGTATAAAATGATGCACAAGAAATCTAGGTATTTTCTATTTAAGGGAATGGTGCAGCTATAAAAACATGGCATCTTGGTTTTGAATATTTCACAAAAATTTAGGACAAAGAGATAATAAATGTCCTTTAAAATGTACACAATGTAATAATTTAATCAATTTAAATGTTTGATCAAACTGTACATAAATAATTTCCAATTTTTCAGTAGCCAATATGTCTGACTTTTTTCCTCCTATAATTTTATCGCTAAAATTGGATTTTTGGCAATACTTCACAATTTCTGTTATATTAAAATAGGACAGATTTGCATATAATGTCACAGTTAAAGGCTCCAATGCATCAGTACTACCCCTAGTAACTACATAGTGACCTTTTCTGATTATAGAGCCATTTTTGCTCTCATATCGAACAACTGTTAAGTACACGTGTGAGATTCAGAACTTTCCATCGCTGTCTGGTGGTGTGATGAGCATGTTTCTTCTTCAGTGTCAAAAATACTAAGAATATGGGGTTTAACACTAAATCCATGAACACTCACAAGTCATTACAAATGACCAGGACAACACTCATGTGACCTTTTACAAATACCTCTGCATTCACATAGATAACAGACTGCCACTGCATTTCCAAGCAGACAGAGTTTGCACTAAGGCCCAAAAAAGGCTCTGTTTTCTGTGTAGGTTGAAGGTGTTTGATTTCAACCATAGTGTTGCTGTTCTACCATGCTGTATTTGAGAGCATCCTGTGCTATGGCATCGCAGCCTGGTTTAGATGAAGTACCAAATTGCCCACCTGATACTCAGAGCCATGAAAATTGTGGGAATGAGGCAACATCCCAACTTTGAGTCCATCTTTGAGAAGACCATCAACAAACTGGCCCCAAAAATCATGTCTGATCCCTCTCATGTCCTATTCAATGAATACCTGGCAACTTCCCACCTTCAAAATCCCCTGAGGTATACTAAATATGTATGTGTTCTTTTATGTGTGTTGCTTTTATGTGTCTTGTTTTATTTTATTGTATCTTTGTTTTTATTTTGTGTCTTTTTATTTTAATTTTTTGGCATATCATGACCACCACAGAGTGCTAAACTCCTCTTGCTTTGCAAACTATAAATTTTTACAGTGATACTGTTAGAAATGCTAATGAAATGCAGTCAGCTCTGTAGAGCAGTGGGTATATCAGCTGCCTATGGACGTACAGAGTCATGAGTTCAAGGCCGAGGTTATAACCAAAATATAACAGTACCTTCAACAACAATATCTTTGAAGCCCAGGGCTACACAGAGAAAATACTACACTGAACAAGTTTGGATTTATTTGCATATCTTATTTAATTATATGCCATCTCTTTTCCTTCTATCCATTCATCCATATCATCAGTTACCTAATGAATATGCTACTCATACAGCCAGCCACTGTAGGCCTATTAAATCTCATTATGGTGCTTTTCATACTTTTTGATTTATTTATGAAATATCTTTTTATTGATGTCAGTGACCCCAATTCTGTTCCGTTCTACTTTGAGGTACTCCAAGGACAAATAGTTTAAGAGCGACACCGTAAACAAATACAATGAACACAAAACAATGTAATAAAAGAAATTAACAATTAAGTGTGTTCTATTTAATTTGGAGCGCTAATGAGTGTGAAAAGGTGTCCATGATTTTGTCCAAGTCATCCTAATTGCCATGGACAGGAGACCTGCCTGTAAGTGGGATTTATACATGCAAACGTGCTTTTGACATTTAGGATTAAGTGTGATAATGTATTTTACTGCTGCTCTTTGGATAAATTAGCATATTGTACTTGGACCCCACTCACTGCCACTTTACAATTATGTCTGCTCTGTGCTTTTAATTAGTTTCTGCCTGTTGCACATATACTTCTGATGATTACAAGTGCAAGAAAACTGTATTCATCAAAATGATGCCAATATTAAGTATTATAAATATCTGAAATTTAAACTCTTTTTAGTTACCAAGGAGGCCGAGGTTGTTTTCTTTCCTTTTAGCTAGTTTTCTGTCTGCCAGATAATTCCAAATACTAACTTAGTAACATACACTTAGTATTACTAAGTGTATGTTTGCAGGGTCAAACAATGCATTAGTATAGCTGTGTGGGTATTGACAAGTTGGAGAGCTGTTCAGTGTTAACAGAGGTTTGCACAAAGGTTTAGAATTGAGTGAAACAACTAGAGGTGAGTTAAAAAAAAATAGGCATAGCTATGAATGGATAGTCAGTTTTTCCATCTCTCCATTAAGTATAATGTAGTTTTTCCGACCAGAACTGCTTTATTCTGTTACATGATGTTGTCAAGACCATCATATGTTGACCTCAAGTTATCATTGTTTTGCTAGCTCGCTCGTGTTTGCTAACTAGCTAAGTTTTAGCTTTTTTTAGCTAGACACGCTATGAAAATATCAACATGTAAATTTCAGTTTGAGCCAGAAAGATGGCAGTGCTCATCAGTTGTCACAACAAGGAGAGGAGCACATAAGTGAGCACCTCATGGTCGGACAAATCATGGGGTCTGGTCAGGCTAAGCCCAAATGACAATGTGAGGCCACCCGCCTGTGGGCCCACCATCTGTGGGAGGAGAAGTAGGGAACGGGTGTGATGCCACACGAGTGGCAGGTTGGGAGACAGACAAGCGGCCGAAATTAGCTTCCTTCATAGGTTGGCTGGGCTCACCATTTTGGATGGGGTGAGGAGCCCAGACATCCAGAAAGAGTTGTAGAGAGCCAGTTGAGGTGGTTCAGGCATCTAATTTGGATGTCTCCTGGACGTCTCCCTGCTGAGGTGTTTCGGGCACGTCCAACGGGGTGGAGACCCCGGGGCAGACCCAGAACACAGTGGGGGGATTATACTGTATGTCCTAGTTGGCCTGGGAACAACATGTTATTGTAGTATATCATTTTTGGCATGTGGTTTGCCATCTCAGTGAGGACACATCTCTATTACATGTATGAAAAGCAAAAGATGTCAAGCCAACAGTAGCCAAATCATTGACGTTCATGGGAGACAAGCATATTTTATTCAGATTTACAACCTTTGTCAAATGTGATTATTTTTGTTTTACCAAAAACAAATTTACTTGGTAAATGTGCCACAATGTTCCTCAATAATTACATACATTACTGGCTTTAGAACTTTTTGGTAGTTAATTTGCGAACACTACATACTAACAAACAGCCAACAGCCAATGTGTTGTTTCTGATTCAAAATTAGATCATGATCTGTGCTCAAAATTTAAAATAATTGATTTGGTCTTTTCTTAGTTTCGTTTTATGATGATGTCTAAACCTGTCAGTCAGTACCATTTTGAACAATTTGTTTTGCACTTCTGAGAACTCCTTGCACTGTGATAGAAATTTTAAGAGCGTGGTGACAGATGGAAGGAAAACAGCTTCAGGATAGAAGGTAACACGTTCTTTTTACTGAATAAACATGACATTGCCCTCACAGAGGTCACAACGAAATGTCCCTCTGTGCAGAAACATGCTGTATGGAAAGACATGTATGTATGTATGTATGGAAAGACATTTCTGGCTCTAAAGTGTGACCTTCTATCTCCTCAAAGAAAGAAAAAAAATCAAAGAGCTCAAAAGATGGCTCAGGGCAGAGGCAGGCATGGTCAATTGATACCAAAAAAAGCAGTAATTTTTTATAAAAGATAAAATGGGAAAGGACTGCATTTCTAAGATATCTACAATTTTGGCTGACTGGAAATTCTCAATTCTCTGAAATGGTAAGCATAAATAAAGAAATAAGCAACAATCTTGTTTTTACTTTTAGTAAGGCTTATGAGTGAAAGGAAGGCCTGCACAGCAATGTCCAATAAAGACAGAACTTCAAATGAAGAGTGAGAAGGTAAATTCTTTTACAGACAGGTGTACGTAATATTCACTCAGTGCAATCAACTATGCATCAGGTACTTCCAGTCTCCTTTGGACCACAAACTTGAAATGGGTGTAAGCCTACAGTGGCATAAAATGGCTAAAATGTGTAATAAAAAAAGAGGAAAAATGGGATTTTTTGTTTTATGTATTTATTCATTTATTTTTGGTCTCCACCAGGAAAGTTTGAGCTGGCTAAAAAACAGAGAGGCCTGTGTGAAAAGATTAAACCCAGAGGAAAACCTCAGGAACTGAGGAGGTTGATTCATGTTAGAATTGGGAAACACTGGCAGCCTTCAGTTCAGTTCAGTTCTCTTTATTGTCCCTTCTAGGGAAATTCATCTTGCTGCAGAGTTAAAACAGCATCAAAACACACACCGGTGATATGAGTACAACACCCAATACTTAACAGAGTGATGTGGAATACAAATGAAATTTGTGTGCAAAAACCCTTTAACGCACTAAGATTCCCTTTAACGCAAGCAAGTTGATGATTTACCTGTTTATTTCTTACAGACTGTATCCAAGAGGAACTGACAAGGTTTATAAATCTGAGTTACAACTCAGGATTTCTGAATTTCAATTTGGGAAAATAGAATAGAAAATAGAATAGAATAGAATGACCTTTTAAGTCAGGGCTCCAAGTTAAGAGGTTGGGCATGTTTGACATCATAACAATGACACTGCCCAAATTGTCAAGAGTAAAAATAATATAATCTTTTCAACAGTGTATGGTTTTAAAAAGGCTTAAATGTTTGATTTGCACCTTGGTATTTTTTATATCAGTCAAAATACTGATGCAACAGTTGATTAAAGCCATGAAATAGGGTTAGTTCTTATTAGCTGTTTTCATTGTTTGCTGTGAACATTAGCAAGCTTGTTAGCAATTGGAGGATTGTTAGTATTAGCAAGCATTAATGTTTTTTAAGCCTGGAAGCTCAAACCAACTTTGACCTCATGCAAGAGAGAGATGAGCTGGAACTTCAGACAAAATAAATGAGAGATGATGTCCTCAGTGTAGCAGACAAATATGAAGCTACCATCAGCTATTCATACTGTGGCTGTAAATCTATTATTTTCATACATGACAGTTTTGTGCCAAAACTTAAATTAATAAAGTGTGGTTTCAGTAACCTTTAAACAAAATACACCAATTTGCACACAGGAGACTTAAAACAATGGTTTTGAAAAAAGAATTACAGAATAACTTTTCAAGTATTGGTAGAAGATAACTCACATTCAACCCCATTTATTTTGAGTGCTGAGGTCTGCTTATGTTTTCCCGAGCTAATGACAGAAATGCTGTATGTAGCAAGTGCACCGTCTCACTTCTTCCCCCTTTCTGTAGAAAGCTTTGTTCAGGAGGATTCTGCAGCTCCCAAACCTGTTGAGTTGGCCCCAGCATTTGTAACTAAGCAGGCTGTCAAAGAGGCTTCGCAGTCAAGGTTGTGGGTCAACGTGCTGCTGCAGCGGAGCTCAGTCAGACATCACACTCCTACCCTCTGTACTTGGGGATCCTGTTGTAACCACATGTACCACCAAGACCACATTGTTAACCTCAGATGATGCTAACTTGCAACGTTTCCATGCTGAACTCAAGTGCTCAAGTCCCTGAAGTCCCTACTTCTAAGGCCATCACTCCTGTTGCCATCACATCTATTTTGTGAAAAAGGGTTCCGCATCCTCCAGTGATGCCCTAAGTGAGCTGCACTCAGACACTGACACAAACGTGACAACCCCACTATAAGCCAGTTTTGCCACTGAGCAGCCTTCTTCCTCAGATCTTTTGCCCCTGAGAGCTGTGTCAACTAGGATACCACTGGATAATTTCTTACCTCAGTTCCTGTAGATCCTCATGCTGCCACACCTAACAACATAAAAGAGTACACCACAAATTTCAAGGATGTTTTCTGCTTTTAAAGGCTGTCCCTAGAAATTCAGGAAGCTGCTGTGCTCCTTCTATGGATGCTTTTGCCTCAACCTCTGGAGCTGCAGAGGAAAAATACAAATATTTAAAACAGTGGTATTAAAATGTTGCTTTTAATGTTGCAGGCCATCAAAATGAACCAGGGAACTGCACAAACTCTTACTTCTCTTGCTCTCTTAGGGACTTTTGTAACAATTGCAATTTTAAAAGAGAATTCTGCAAATTTCAGTGATTTGCCTGGTCTGTGGCTTCAGTGGTTACCACTAACATACTCACAACAGCAAGTAAGGAAGCCCTTGCAAAGTGTCTGAACCTGGGACTGCCAAAAGCTGGTCCAAAGCTGGCCTAAGAGAGTTGGCATCAGTGTCCCAAAGCAGGCTGGAAAAAGCAGACCCAGATGCCATTGCAAAACCAACCTGTGGCCCAACAGATCCTCCCGCCACCACATGGTATATCACAGTATATTTACAAGTATTAAGTTAAGGCCACTGGAGTTTCTGCATAATTTAAAAACATTTTGATCTGAGAAGCTTCCTCTTCAGCAGTAGGACGTTCCCCAGCTTTTAAACCTCTGTGGGTGGTTTGCACCTTGACCTTCTCACATGATGTCAGGTTAGATATGCATGGGGTGCTTCCCAAATGCTTATTTTGCTTTTGAATTCCTCCACTCACCTCCTCTCCTCGTGTCTTAGTCCCTCTCATGGGAGAAACAAGCTGAGGAGGAGACGTGAGGACAGAGGAGTCAAGGCAACAGGCATTTAACAAAATGAGACATCCTTGCCCACTCAAACCTCATTTTAAAGCGCAGTCAATTATTTATGACGTGTTTCATATCTAAAGGCTGCTACTGTCATTTATTCTACTAGACTGTGCTGTGATACAAAATTTGAAGGTCTTTTTCTCTTCATCTTTCACTCTAGGAAAAGTTTTGATGTCACACATTTTTAAAAAATAAAGGAACACAATAAGTCATTCCCTCCCAACTCCACTTTTATTCCCATCCCCATCTGCTGTGAAGCTATTTGTCACTGTGTGTTTTAAAAGCACTATAAATAAAGGTTATTATTATCTATCTGAAAGCCTTAAGACTCCAACCTGAAATATGGCACTTTAGAAATAGTTTATTGTGGGTAAATAGTTTAACATTATTACAATAGCATGGAAGCAGGAAATGCATGTAGCGTCAAATACAGGCAAATAGTCTCTACATCAAAATTTTCACTCATGAGGAAAATTAATTGAGTGAACCAGCAGGGCAGGCTCTGATTGTTTGCCTCCTGTTTCAGATTTTCAGCACAGTAAAAGCTGGAGCCCATGTTTTTAATTGTGTTGAGTTTAGATGTAAATGTCTGCACACTGGAGTTTGTAATTCTCAGGCTTGACCCGATCACGTCCGTTCAGGCTCAGATTATTTCATTATTCCAGCAGGTTTGATAGGGTCGGGCTCTGTGCTGGGGTATCAAGGCTCTAAATAAACTTAAACCTAAAGTCAGGCATGGGCTCAGCTGTCTGACTCAGTGTGGTTCTGATGTTTCAATTTAGAAGTGAAATAAAAGCTGATCAAGCCAAGGACCCCCAATGGATGCAGAAAAATGCCCTGAGAACAGCAAATAAATGTTGTTGCACCTGGACTTTATAACATGCCCTTAGAGCAGTATTAGTGAGAAACTGCACCAATTATAAAGTGCCCTCAGAGTAGAATGTGTATAAATCAATAGATTTTGCTGGGTTTCTATTTGAAGTTGTGGAGCCTTGCTAGCTAGCTAGCTATGACTCTGTCATAGCAGCAATGCAACAATTTATTTCCTGTAATGTTTGATCATTGTTGATAATGAAATACTACAATTCAAGGCCGAACAGTTGCACATTTAAGCTGAATAGAAAGTTTCAACATAGCAGACTTTCCATCTAGCCAGCTAACTTAGCTAAGCTAACATTCGCTAGCTAGCAAACATTAGCTTAGCTAGCTAGAAAGTTAGCTTAATTTAGCCGAGCTAAATTAACTTATTTTAAATGGTAAATGGACTGTATTTTATATAGTGCTTTTCTAGTCTACTGACCACTCATAGCACCTTACTCTATATGCCTCACATTCACCCATTCACACACACATTGACACACTGATAGCGGAGGCTGCCATGCAAGACGCCAACCAGCTCATCAGGAGCAGTTAGGGGTTCAGTGTCTTGCTCAAGGACACTTCGACACGTTCTCTGGAGGAGCCAGGGATCGAACAAGGAACCTACCAGTTATTAGACGACCGCTCTACCTCCTAGCCATGCGCCCCATCAAAGTTATTTTAAATTTAGAAATGTTAAAATAAAAGAAGTTTAAACTGATGCAAGTAATGAACAAACCTTATGTGGGTAGGGATCTCTGAAGGAAAATAAGGGAACTACCTCTGAACTCAAAATGTCAATAAACCCCGCCTGCCCCTTTTGCTGATTGGACGGTGCTGAGAACCCATACCATGCAATGCTGCCCTAAGAAGACATTCTAATAAATATAATACCAACCTGCTATCAGTTGAGACATCCTTAATGATGGTGGGCACAGATCGATTTCCAGGTTACAAGACGGAGGAGCTAGGAGATGAGGAGGCATAAAATTTAGCAAATGGAAAGCAGACATGGTGTCAGATAACTACAAATGAAGCTTTGTCAGAGGAGAGATGGATCACACCAGACTGCAGTTTAAAATGTATGTACCTGTGGATTATCATTATATGCCTACCAAAATTCTATTATTAAAGTTATCCTTGGTGCATGAGGGCATTGCAGTTGCTGTCACTGTGCGTGATGAATCCAGACCTGTAGCCACTAGCCACACGAGGTTACTTATACAAGTTGTTTCAGTAAATGACCAAAACCACCTGATAAGTGGAGAACTTATCAGGTGGTATAATAGAACTGCTCAAGAAGCAATAATACTGTATGTTGAAGAACAACAAAAAGGTAAAGAAGTAAAGCAAAATAAAAATAAAAAAAATAAAATAAAATACAGTATATTATACTTTTTTCCTTTTGCCTTCCCAAAACAGATAACTAAACCCTAAACCACCACTGGCATGCTGCAACGTTTCAGAGTTAAAGGGAGGTCACACTAGTCTTTTGTGTTCCATTAATTTCAGTTCAAGAGCATACGATGGCGGGAACAAGTATTCTTATCCGTCTGCGGAGAAATGTCGTCTCCTCACACCAACTAAATGTTCAACCTCAGTGAACTGTGACCTATATCCTTCTACACCCATATTTTTTTCATTTATTTTAATCACGTAATGTGACTGACCCATTAGACTTGAGTTCACAAAGATCTCAACATTCAACAAATGTTATTATCAGCAATGGTATGTGTATCTGTGAATCTGACAGATACTTTTACGAAATAAATAGGTCCATAACATGGCATTACTCTGTTGTGTAGACAAAGAATAATCTGTTGATAGATTTTCTGAATTTGTACCACTCCTGCATGCATTTCTATGAGAAATTGCAACAATACATAATTTGAATTATCTATTTTCACCAGTTCTTGACTCACATAACCATGTTTTTTTGTTTTTGTCATTTGCTTGGGAATTGGGTTAAAAACTTAACCCTGGTTAAATATGGCACATAAATGCCAATGTGTTTATTGTATGCATCTGTTTGGTACCATGCGTGAAACACCACATCCTATGTATTGTAGGTCAAATGACATGTTAGCGTTAAGGTATTGGATGTCATAATGTAGTTAAATGAGCTGCATTTTAAATACAGGTCTCGTATATTGTTTTTCATTGATGGCTGTTTGTACAAAAAATGATACAGAAGAATATCTCTGAGATACTGTATATTAGTAAGCTTCAGGAGGTTGTGTGCGTGTGTTTGTGTGTCAGTGTGCAAAAAAGCTGACACACATAAGCTTACAGTGCTTATGTTTGAATGTCAATAATATTAATTTATATCACCATTTGGCCTGTCACAAGGCTTTTACTGAAGCTAAAAATCATAAACACATTTACAATTTAATCAATACTCTCAAAAATATGGTACAGCAACGAGTGTTGCTTTTCTCCTGAGACATGGGTGCCAAACATTTTAATACAACTTGAATATAATTTATTGGTTGAGCGCTGCCACTACAGCACTTCAGCTGTTATGCATCCCTCTATTGATTTACACGGCGGAGAAAATTAACATTCTCTTATGAGATTCCCTGTATGATTACTAATAATATGTGTTGCACATAAGACTGCTAATGGCCTGAGTGATGATGAAGAAGAAGATAAATAAAGATTGTGGTTTGTTCTATAATGAGGCAACATACTGTGCTTAGCATTTAACGTTTGATGAACAAACTGATGACAAGCTGCGATCACGAGATCAATCAGGAATGCAAATATGAAAAAAAAACTGTAAAGCATGGGTCTCAAATAATATAATATAGTACAGAACTGATTTAAGCTTTGTTCCAACCAAAGATGTGACCAAGATTGGATCCCAATTTTCTCATTTTATGTGTGGCAGAGAACATAGTTACAATAGGTATTTTACACATTTCAGCAGTAATCCCATTTCTGAGCTGTTCCTGAATGCAGCTCCTGTAGGCAGGTGAAGTAAGGTAGTAGCTCCACCTACAAACCAATCATTCAATTTGTGAGACTCTCCAGGGTATATAAGGGAGCTAGTTTGATAGCCATTTTGCAATCTTGACTTCCAGAGTGCTGTGCTCATGTCCTCTCTGCTGGTGTTAGTTTGTAGTTTGAGGTAGGTTTATGTTTTGATGGCCCTTAACTTGTGGTATTGTTTGTTAAGATACTAATGTGTTCTCCTCTGTGAGCAGCTCCCCCTGGGCCCTTAGCCGTGCTGACCTAAAGCCCTTTGGTATGTGTAGGCTGAATTCATCTCAGCTGAGGTATTGCTGGTCATACTGTAGACCCAGGACAGGACCCAGGACCATTTAGAGATTGGTAAGTAGTGTGCTTTGCAGAACCTGAGGTAACATTTTTACGCTTTCTGTAGCAGTGCAGGATCCCTGTTAATCATCCTGTCTGTCTTAGGTTCTTGCAGCTGTCTTGCCTCCCCTAAATAGTGTTAGGTGCTTAATCTGTTCTGTCTTTGTCCTTTTGTAAACCACTGGTATACCCTTATTCATTCTATTGTGGTTTTAGTGTCTTATACGTCAGCTGAGGACCGCCTGGTGGGGGTTAGCCACTTGGGTGAGGTCCATCTACTGCATGTTGGGATTAGGAGCACTGGGCGCCATTAAGGTTTGGTTTGCTGTGATTGTGTGTGGGTATGTGTAGTTATTTGCACGCTTGGACACTCGCCCTATAGAGGTAGTCTACCCCTCCTGGTGGCAGCCTCAACCACCTTAGGGTTTTTAAAGTCTTTTATAAATTATACTTATTTGTACTGAAACAGGTAACTTGTTAAAACAACTTGTAGATGTAAATCTTATTAATTATTTTTCCATTGACTTGTATCGCCATAGTCTGTCAATCTAGGGTTTAACTTTTTTCTTCCAGCTCTCTTGATTCCTAAGTAATAAGTACTTATTAGTTCATTTGGAAGGATGCCTCTTTCTTTGGATTGAACTTGTATTTTCCTGGGTACTCAGTTTGGTACAGTGTATTAACTTTTTATTAAGTCAAAGTGTAGTATTATTGGTCTACTCCTTACCACTCTGTCACATAAGTATCCTTGACTCCTCACTGCTCTGTCCTCTCCAGGTCATGACCTGGAAATCAATCTCTACCCATCAACTTTACTCATCTCAATTCATCAAATGTGCTGTGAGAAGATGAGAAGCAAGGAGAGAGGCCTCCAGAGGAGCATTAAGTAACAGTACTTCCTTTTGTGCATATCTTTTTCTGGCTTTTTAATTTTTTAAGGAATGATAAATGTATGAATTGTCCACCTACTTTACATCTGGCACTTGAAATCAGAGCAGGATCATCACTTAAATGTGATTGTGTTCATTTTCTTGTCTCTGGGCCTACAAATTATTGGTGTAATTCGAGGATTGATGTTTGATAGTAGTTATGCGAAAGCTTCAATGTTTTACGACATTTATCTTATAACTATTTGAGACAATTTTTGCTGCATCATATCTGTGGGGAACTGAAACAGAAAACCATAAACAAGCGAAGTCTGTTTTCCCCCAATTCCCTCAATTAATTTTCCTCATCAGTGGAAAAGTTAATGTAGAGATGACGCTATGTGCATTTGTGCCATAATGTTTATGTATAAACTGCCACAGTTTAAGTGAGGGACGCTGTGTGATCCCCTTCCAGATAGGTATACATTATGGCCTTGTCATATGACCGCAAACTTGCCTCTGTCCTATTCATGTTCTATGAAACAGGTGCAAAAATACATTGTTGCATGTCCCTCCCAAGATATGCAATGCTTGGCGATGCAACACAGTTGAGAGGAAAAGTTCCTGCTTTGCCATCTGTCAAGTCCATATCCCATAGAGAAAGATAGCCAGCCAAAATATTAGAAAATATTGCCAATGGACATTTATTTCTTGCCAATTCATTGAAATCGTCTTAGCCTATAGATTCTTATTCTTTAGCCATGGTATGTGAGGACAAAGAATTATTTGCCAGTTGTGAGGCCGTGCTGGCTAATAGCAGTAATTAATAGCAGTAATTAAAGGAATACTCCAACATCCAAAATACCCTTTTTCTGACTTATCCAGATAGAGACAAGATGTTCGATACCATTTTCACCTGACCGGCAACTGGTTCGATTCCGATGGTTACTGTTAGTTTAGCATAAAGACTTGAAGTCTACAGGAATCATTAGTCAGCTCCATCAAAGTGAAAAAATAAACCTTGCAGCAACTGTCTTTATTGTGTATTTGAAATATGTTTCTTGAATTAAAAAAATTAGCTTATAGGAACTATAGATGGGACCATCTAACTTCTAATATAACTCTCCTTTTTAAAAATTCCAAGACATGAGTTTCATTACCATTTAATGAAATACACATTGGATCCATGAGGAGGTATGAGGTCAGTGATCTCATGAACACTAAGTGATTTTATTGCCTTTATATGGTATATCATTCATAATTTTTTTGGTTGTATCAATTGTTCCAAAATTTACACACAAGTACCAATTTGATAGCTTCTGTCTTCTAAAGAGTTTGGTCAGCGTTATTTTTTTTTTTTTACATCTCAATGGCATCAAAAGGATATTTGGAGAAGTTCTCATCATACCATCAAATGATTCTGTAGTGCTATATTGAAAAATCAGTGATAGTAGTGAGATGTTTCCTGAGGTCAATGCAAGGCACAGAGCTGAAAACTGTTTTAGACAAAGCATAACTGAGGAGCACAACCACAAATACTCACCTTTCTCTGACACTGGTATTGACACGGTTACCTTCCCGCATGATTACATGCACTTGGTATGCTTGGGTATAATGAGACATCTCCTTGATTTGTGAAAGGGTCCCCGTGGCATCCTGAATTGTACTGTATGTTATGTAGTCAAGCTTCTTCATTTCAGAGACTGTAATTGCTTTGAAGAATTACGTTCCAAGTAAATTTACAGGAAGTCGCTGGCTGAGGAAGTATTTAGAAGGTAACAGCTACGTAAATTCTTGTACACTGGTCCTTTTGTAGAAAAGGATGTGTTCAAGTCTCAGCTCTATCACAGTCTTATGCTTTTGTCTGTTGGAGTGTACGTTTTGGCTGAATTACCATGCAAACTCCTCTCTGGTTTTCTTTGTTGAACACTTTGGTTATCTATATGGGAAAGAATATGGTCTCGTACATCTTGGTCTTCATATTAAAATCCATGGAAATTTTGATCTCATTTTAGCTTTTCGATTTCAATATTTCATGACAATAAAAAAAAAAATGGTTAGACTGCCATGCCATGCCTTGAGTCAGCTGATCCACAGGTCTAAAATTGATAACGCCAGCTTTAATCATGATCTTTGCTAAAGTGTGTATGCTGGAACCATGGACCTGGACCATGGACGACGTAATAAAACAAGAGATTACTGCATCAAAATTAGTAAGCTGCTTTGGTTGAAAACATTCTTGCTGCAGGAATAGAATGCATCCCAGGCAATAGTATTTTCCAATACTGTACAAAAGGGTGTCAGGTTGCCATATCAGGATTAATCTGTGTCCCTTTAACAAACATTAATTATTAGTTTTAAAAAAGTCAAATTTCTTAGAGTAAGTTACATGCTGAGAGTATCTTTGCTAAACATACATACAGGCATCAGTTATCACACAATATGTAAATGCTACAAATATTACATGTGAGTAAAATGAATTTATATAATTCAGTGTTTGATCAGGGCCTGGAATTCAGTGCATTGGCCCAGTTGACCCCCTACCAGATTAAAATATTCCCAAATTGTTTTTGAGAAGAAAAAATACATTAAATATTTGGCTTTACATATTGCATATAATATAAATACTGTGATTTTTCACCCAACCTGGGGGAATGTTCAGGTTGGACGAAAAAAAATTGTTTAAGTATTCAGGATTAAGCTTGTGAAGCTGGAAGCAAAATTGAGTGCATCAATAAGTGACTGCAGAGATCATTTGGAGATTTTTATTGCAAACAGGCTAACAGTTGAGCAAGATGAAGAACTACTGGAGGATAAAGAGGTGGCGGAGGTGGTGGGTAATGTAGTGGATGCAACACAAGAGAATGGACCAGCAGATTTGGAACAAGAGGCAGCCAATGTTAATGCAGAGGCTGCTGCAGATGCTAACGTTAGTAGCCGCAAGACAACAGTGGATCTGCCGTCTAAAAAAAAAAAAAATGCAGCTTTCGAGGAGAGTGGCTGAAAAAAACACGCCTGGTTGACTTTTGACTCCAAGATGTTCTGCAAAGTTTTCATTAACAAAGGCAAGACCAACCCCTTCACTAGTGACTGACAACTTTCAAACATCAACCCTTGAAAGCCTTCTCAAGAGCAAAGACCACCGTCCATGTAGCAGTGCCATGGAGGTGTTTAAGAGGGTTAAGCAATATTACTAAATGAATCCTGGATTAAACACTAGCAACTATGTGGAACAATCAAGAGTATTTCTTATTTTTGGGATTCTTTTTACAACACACTGAGACAAGGTTAAAGCTACCAGAAACTGTTGAACACACTGACCTTGGGACAGATGGGGAGGATTATCCAATTAAAACCAAACTATGCATCTATTTAACTATTATTATTTTTTCTTGAGTTTGAGGCAACTGTTTTTGGCTAGATGGACACACAAGAAGTAAGTTGTAATTTCATGTAGTTTATCATTTAGTGTGCATGTTTGCTTGTATGTGTGGATGTGTGGGGTTGGATTCGGTTATGAATTACAGAATTAACAGCTTAATCAGCAGCAGTATTTACAGAGACCATATGGTTTACTGTATTGAGCTATCATTGTTTGTACTTTGTTAGCTAATCAGGGGTCATTGAAGGCAGAGCCAAGCCAAACAAACACTTCTCTGAAAACAGCATTACTACAGACCAAACTGAAAAGCACCTATAAAACTCTGCAGCTGGTAGAAAACAAAACTGGCAATCTAAAACCATTAACTTTTCACAATAATGCTGTTCATACCATTGTCTGTGCACGAAAACATGGGATAAGATGAAATACTGGCACCCAGCTGCCAAATATGCAAATTATTTTTAATTTTTATTCTGTTTTGTGTGTTCAGCAGTTATCTGTACACATATCGTTTTTTGACTAATTATCTAATGGGAAACCCCAGTGTATGTTTCATGATGTGCTGTTAAAGGAAAATTCCACCCTAAAACACATTAGCATGGTTTCAAAACAGGAATTGTTGACTTACATTTCATTTCTGTTTTCATGTTTTAGGCTGTAATTGTGTTTTTCCATTAGCGAAATACATTTGCCATGTAAATGGCCAATCCAAGGTTTTCAATAATGTGTTTTCAGTTGGAATTTTCCTCTGAGCACATGAAATTTTACTCATGCCAAAATGCATATGGGCTTGTGTGTTAAGTAGCTTACAACTGCTGTGTTGTTGTTTTGTGCTGCATTTGATTTAAAGCCATATTTTATATTTTGTGAGCTTCTTTATATTAAACCACACAAAAGTGATTAATTTTTACCATGTTCAAACTTTTGTATTTCATATCTTCCTATCACATAATGCATACAAAGTAAATGACTATTTATATATATATATATATTTACTTAGACTATTAGTGTTACATGGTTTAAAGCTCACTTGCTCATTATTGTTAGTTAGTTACTTATGATGAATCACATTTGATTAATTTGATGTACTCTAAAGAACTCCAATTTTGCAGTTTAAAAAAAACCAATTCATGAATAAACAGTTATGAGTAAATAAATTATTTGTAATAAGTATGCTGTAATTTATTCTGCATGCATACATTATCATGTGGACCAGATAAGGGTTGGATGCAGCTCAGTTTAGGAGGGTCTGGTTGTAAACTGTCAAGAATAAGATTTAGTTTTGACTGAGATTCAATTCTAGTCTTGAAACTTGCCTGGGTCAGGTCTTGTATTGTTCAAGGTATGGGCGTGTGAATAGCTGAGATTTGGCA
>OMKZ01038771.1:22468-33305 GCA_900302535.1 Neoniphon sammara | reverse complement strand
AGGAATGACCCATGTCTGAAAACCAGATACAGGGGCCCTCATTCTTTGCCATATGCGGACTCGGGGATGAAGGTTTATTTGGGCTGGAATTTTTCAGTTCTGAGCCAGAACTTTCTATATGGCATTGTGTTTCTGGAAGCATAGTTGAAATAGTGATTCTAACAGGTAAGACACTCGCCACCCCTGTTACAGAAAATGTCATTAAAACAGTAAAATAATTTGGTCACATTTGTTAAAAATATATAGTAATTAAAGAAAGTTTTTATGAATACAAACTCCACTGGAACCCTTCATGAGGTGGAAAGTCAATGCATGGATATGAAACTAAATCTAAAATTACACCACATTAAATTACAGAGGATACAGTGCAACAGAATGGATAGATCTTTAAAAAGGTCTCCTGAGTTGCAAAGTAATGCATATTTCATGACATATTGATCGATTAAATTGCATATTTTAATGACAAATTCATTTAAAGTCATAACACAAAATAAAACCCTTACCACTGGTGGACCAAACAAAGCCATACTACAGTGCTGCATATCCCTATGAGTGCATTAAAGTTCTCATTTACTTGGTTTTGCCTCATTGATTGGTTGACTTGGGTTAATACCAGTAGATCAATATTTAAAGCTGATACCAGTGGAATTTAAAACTTGATGACTTTTGTGACCTCTTGAGTCCCTTTTTGGTTGTGTTTTAAATCACTTGCAAAGATGATTCGTCACTTGCTTCCTTCCTCTGTAAAGATAAACACATATAGAATCAAAATATTATAAACTGATTCATGAAACTGGAATAAATTTGTATGTGGGGCCGCATTCAGTTCAGCCAACTGTCACATCATTCCCTGTCGGTCCACTGTCACTAGTTGCCTGATTTATGGAATTTATTGGAATTCTGTTTGAAAAACTTGTAATCCTATTCTTTGTTGCTCTCATGCCAATAGACGGTACCTTGAGATAAGACAGCTTTAAGTAGAGAGCTTTAGTCTGGCTTCATTTTGTAGGCTGTAAATTTACACAATTTGGTGTGTAGGCCAAAATCCCTATGGAAAATATAAATGGAAATTGGAAGAAATGCCAAAAATAAAAGGCTGCGTAGTGCACAGTGCCTTGCTGGCAATACTGTGTTTTGTTCCATGCCATTGTAAATTTTTGTCTTTTTATATTCATTACTCCAAGCAAAATGGCAGTGTGGAGGAAAATAAACTACAACAATCTGCCATAGCTATCTAGCAATTTGCTGTGATAAGATAAATATATGAAAAATAACCATTTTTACAACTCAAGAGATTAAGCTCTGGTAATTTTTTTTTTTTAAATATATAAATAAAAGCTTGTGTTAAGAGGCATGGAAGTCTCGATTCCAGTACGTACGCAGCAGCGTTCAGACTCTGTAGGGTCTGGCTGCAGAGCTCTGCTGTCAGGAAGACCTCCGCTGTCAGACCGCACTATTATGCCAACCACTGGAGTGAGGGGAGGGGAATGAAATGGTCTCCATCCAACTGTTCCCGGAAACCAAGTATTATTTTTAACCCCTTGAGCTCTGATTTCCCCTTAAATTTCCCCTGTAAGCATAACACAATGGCATGTGTGTTGTGTGTCATCCCATGCCATGTTCCACCTGGTTGCTTTATCGACGTGGGTTGTAGCATAAGTCACATTGTCCGATTGTGGACACAAATTTCTGACACTGTCAGAATTTTTACTCAGCCTGTCAGTGAGCATGCCACAATGCTCTCGGACCGCCAGTTTGAACTAACAACAAAAGAAGACATTTTGTCTATGACGGCAATATTGTTGGAAAAAAACCTAATCTCTGGGAGATCTAAATTCACAGAGCAGATGATGGATTTAACCTTTTTAACAAAACATACGGTGCTTTGTGCATGTTCGTTCAACACAGCACATTTTTTAGCATTTCTTGAAAAGCCCATTCAGATTTTCCATTGCTATTTTGAACTACACACCAATGATGCAGCATTAAACAGTTTAACTTCAACTCTGTTGATTGTACATAGGCTACATGTCAGTGTTGTGCTCTGGTTGTTGATTATTGGGGTAGGATATTGCTTGAGGTTAATTTTTATAAATTGGCCAATCACAGACCAAGAGAATGAAACTCACTAAATTGATATAAGTCCCTCCCTGATGAATGATAATGAAAGGTTTCTACTTCCCAGCATCTATTCATTTTGCCTCTCAATCACTGAGGGTAAAGGTGTTTTGATTTTCAGATTTCAGCAGTGGATTTATGTCTTTTAAAGCAGATGGTAAAAATATTTTAATCGATGTTTTTAAAGATTCAGTCTTAATCATATTTCATAGATTTAATTTCTCTTTCCTCTCTAAAAATTGAGGAGGAACTTCCTTTCCAGACTCAGGGGACTCACCTCCTCCGGCCTCAATACTCCTGAATTGTATGATCAAATTCAGGCAGTCTGTGTAGCGAGTGTGTTGTCAGCAGCATGCAGGCCTTTAATTTAGTGTGGATGTCAGTGCATTAAATTATAGTGTATAAAGTATACATTCATTGATTTTGTATAGACCTTTAAATCTGCTAAGAGATCAGTGAAAAAAATAAATCCAGTCATCTTACATTATGAAGTGGCAGGTGACTTTAAAACTGCAAACAACTTAAGATTGTTGAAAATCATGGAGAGAGAGGGAGAGGGAGAGAGAGAGAGATGGATCCAATAGTTTGGTGTTCTCTAAGGACTGGAACAAACACATTCTCAAAATAAGGTTTATAATCCCTAGGGGCAAAAAAAAAAAGAAAAAAAAGACACCATGTGTGGATGAATTCACTGGAGAGATGGGAGCCCAGAAACCCTTCACAGCACTCACTTTATCACAGGTAAAGTTACAAAACCTGACCATTATTCACAGATTTAGTAAAATTCAAAACACCCACAGCCTAAATATTAATATTAGCTGCCTGTGTAAGCTACTTCAACCTCAGTAACCACAGTAGCAGCATAACTACTGTTAAGCTATACTATCAGTCCCAAGCCAATATGGCCTCCTCAACATTCTAAATGCTCAAATTCAGTTTGCAGACTCGCAACGAAACATATTTTAACACATATTATGGTTCTTACTTTTAGATAATATAAAGATTTCTGTCAAATATATCAGATAAAATATCAACTTTTATTTTCAATTTAGGACAGGAAAATTACCATAAATAGTTAGCAGATAAAATTCCCAAAATATACAAGCTTGGCAAGTAATAAAATTATTCACATTAAGAAGAAGAAAACTACATGATACTTTGATGGCACTCAGGTGTGTAAAATGCATTCAAGGCCCCTGCAGCCGCCCTTATTGGCACTGAGTAAATTACATCAGGACAAAACATGACATCATCACCAAGTCAAACCATTGTAACACAGAGGATATAGCCAGGTTGACGCTGAAATATCAAAACTGTTTGTTCCATCCACATTTTGCTCTCTAATAGTGTGATTTTTGTCCCACTGGCAGGCAGGGCCAGGGGATAGCCATGTTAGTCCGTCTGTCTGTCCAAGGCAACACATCTGGAAATCTGTTGGACGGATTGCCATGAATTTTGATGAGCATGTTTGTGCTCCCCAGAGGATTAACCCTGTCAGTTTGGGTAACCTTATATCCCTTCCCTCTGGCGTCACCATCAGGCAAAAAATTGTCTTGTAAACAATATCTAAACATCTATTGAGTGAACTACCCTGAAATTTGGAGGGCACCTTTATGCTCTCTAGAGGATGAACCCAGTCAATTTTGGTGACCCTTGACCTTTCCTCTAGTGCCAACTTCAAGCCAAAATGTTAATTTGTAATGCAAGATACCACAAAATCTAATTAGTAGCCTGACATGGTATTTGGTGAGGGCGTTCATACTTCCCAAAGGAAGATTTTGGTGGTGCAGTGACCTTTTGTCTAGTGCCACCTTTTGGTTAAAATGTCATTTTTTTTTTTTTAAATTTCTTTCATTTTCATTAAATTTAATGAATACATCATGCTACCAAGAGCATGTAGTATGTCAATTTGGGTGTCACACTGACCTTTCCTTTAGTGCTACTATTAGGCCATAAAGTCATATTGATAGTCTATTGGGCTGACTGTCATTAAATTTGGTAAGCACCCACAGTATGCACCCTGCCAACTTTGGTGACCTCATGACCTTTCCTCTAGTGCGACCCTCAGGCACATGGGAGAAGTTTGCCCTGAAGGCTTTCTGTTAGAAAATCCATCCCTAACCTAACTCTAACCTTAACCTCTTCTTTCTGTTAGAAAGCCTTTAAGGCAAGCTTCTCCCATGTGCGACCCTCAGACCCAACATTTGTTGATTCAACATATACTGAAATGTAGTTGATGGATTGCTTTCCAGTTTTCTGAATGGACTTATGCTGTATGAATGGACTAGGTTGTGAACGTGAGAGTGAAACTTTGAGCTCATTTGAGAGTGAGCTTTGACCTGTAAGGTTTGTTTGCGATTGTATTGCTTGAAAACAAGCAAAATTGAACTGGAGGGGATTTCAGGAAAATGGTGTTAAAATAAATACTAATGCCTATAGACATAAACAAGTGATCTGGAAAGCTTAGGTGATATTTTGGCACAGTCAGTGGGAGAGGATACAGCAGACATTATTCACCAGCATTGTGTGAACCCAGATATTTGATATGACATTTCTCAGATTTGTTTGTTTGTTTTTCATTTCTCATATTGAGTCATTATTCAATTTGCGTGATGGATCATACCTCAGGAATTCACCCTCCCCCTTCGTGTGTAGCTCGTTCCAAAATGAGCTGGCACCGCCAGAGATGCTACAGTTGATTTATTTATTTTGATTGTACACGTTTAGATAGCATGTCAATATGAGCCCTCAAAATGTGGCTGCAGCACATCCCTAGGTGTTACTGTATTTTCTGAATAGCTGAATAATCAGCAAAAAAATCTCTGCCCATGAGCAGCACAGGACAAACAAAAACAAGAATTTGCTCATTTCCGCCCAGTATTCAAAATAGTGAATAAAACATGTTTGTCGCCTGGTTTACTATCACTCAGTGCTCTGCACTGCACAACATTGCACTGAGCAGCATGAAAACATAAAGCTAGATAAGCAGCTATCAACCAAACTAGATACATATCTACTTATATCTGAATCTTGAAGATAGCTGCACATGTGTTATTACTTATATTGGATGTAACAACACACTATAATTTTGGGACTTTTTCCACAGATACCTTCAGTGGGTGTGGGATTTTTATATGTATACCTGCTATTGTAACATTAGAATGGGGCAGAAAATATCTTTTCTAAAAAGTCTGCAGGCTTGTGGGCATTTAGGCCCTTAAAAATGTGTTTTTCAGAAGTCCTTTGAAAAAAAGAAAAAACAGAGCAATCACAAAATTAGTCTTAAATCAACTTGCCCCCATCATCATCTTTCATTCATTTTTGGTGGGGAACATCTCAGTTGGTAGTTTAATGAAATCTAATTAGAATTTCCAAGGATGGGACTTGTGTGCATGTCTTGAATTTGACTGATTTTTGTGACCTCAAATCTCAACACAGTATCACTTATGAGCCTGTAAAACACAGACACCCTCCGAGCCAAACATGCTGTGTGAGCTTTACGATGTTATTTTCATGTTATGGGCCTGTGCTGACACTCCACATATCCTTTGCAAGTGAATTTACCAGGAGAGATTCCCTTAGAAACCAGACGGTGAGGAATCTTGGCAGTGTTAGCCGAGCAAGAGAGGAGGTTTCCTTTGTTTTTGTTTTTTTCTTTTTTCCTTTAAGGAGCCTGCAGCATATCTGTGTGTGCTCTATCTGTTTTGAGTGAACACGATGGAGGAGGCGATGGGATGGTGGCAGCAGAGGGAGCTTGTTAAAAGAAAAATAACTCCGGCTTTCACGAGAGATGAGCACGCAAGAGACTTCAGGCATGTTGTGGAGGGCTCTACTGTCTATGATGCCAGCAACTAATTCACTAGCTTAGTGCTGCAATGAAAGAATAACACTGTCCATACAAATAACAGGAGTCCATTTACGCTACACAGAGTGTTTTCATGATGAGATGTCCTGGCTCCCAACAAGCCCACATTGGGTATTTTCTTGAAAGCGATATGTTTGAAGCAGTTAAAATTTAAGTAATCTCTGGAAACATGTTATAATATATCATTTAAGGGTTTTTCATTTGGGTAAGGATTTGTAGATTCAGTTTTAATATGCCATCCTAGATATTTAAAAACATCATGTGCATTTTAATATAGTCTCCAAAATTAAACTAAAGATCTTTTGCAGAAATCCTGAAATGTTTTGTAGCTTCCAGAAATATTTAACTGTCATTATGCCTGCTTCATATCAACACATCAGTTAAAGTGAGAATGAAAAACAAATCCCACATTTTGAGTTCCAGTGGGGACATATGCATATTTTACCCCATTTGATTCAAAAGAATTATGGCTTTTGCCACATTTACAGTATCCCCTCTGTAAATATTGATGTGATTAGAGTTTTAAACAAGCCATCACACACTTAGTACTTTTCACTTTTTTCTTCATCTCATTAAGATTTTTGCTGAATAGAGCAGAGAAATGTCTGCTTATTGATGCCCTTTAAAAGGATTTTGAAGTATGTTGAACAACAAAATTAGAAGTCAGAGAAAGAGACTGAATTTGTTTTGGACCTACAGTATAAGAACTTGGTATTTTACATTTTGTACTAGTGATTCAATCTTTTTAAGGCTTGTTTCAGTATTTTGCCACCCTAGGTATATTCAAATGCACTTTTGGATTGTGTTGAAAACTATCAAGAAGCTGCAGCAAGTTTTTGCAGCAGTGAGGCTGTGCCATGTGTGACTACAAATGACAGGAATCAACATTTTAGCAGAGCAAAACTCTCCCTTTAAAGACAGGAGAAAACCTGAAAGAACATATAAAAAGAATCTTAAGCCCTGTGATTGACTGTATTTACATGGCATCCATTTTTAATGATGAAAGACAACTGATATGCTGATATATAATCTGAGATTTACAATATGTGACATATGCTGAGACCGTGATTCAGTGCAATCAAAGCTGAATAGGAAAGCAACTGAACCTGAGGACGCTGATTTGACAGCCACTCAGTCATGAGTTACCCCACAGTGCTGTGCACATGGCGCTTCTGGATCACAGGCATTCAATTCAATTTCCTTCAGGTCTTTTACCATCAAATTTCATCAAATTTGAACACACCGGCCTGAAAGGCAAATGATTACAATGTGTTCTCCTGATTGAACTCCAGTAACCTTTTTGAAACCAATGTCTGTTGAAAAAGTAGAAGTGAATGTCAAACAATTCCCTTCTCTTCCACAGGGAGGGCTGAAGGGTCCAAGCCACACTGCTTCATCTGGACAGCGATGTCAAATAGATAGTCATAGCATTCACACCTAGAAAACAAAATCAAGTGTGAGTCTGTTGGATGAGAAAATTCTCATTTGCAAAGGCTAATTTCAGTCATTAAACGTGATCCAAAAACTGTATTAGTGCTGAGAGGATGCTCACATGGTCTTTGCTTTTTCCCATGATGCACCCCACACGTAGACCCCATGTCGACGGACGAGGACAGCGCATGAGTCTGGGTACTCCTCCATGGCCCGAGCCATCCGCTCTTTCAAGTCCCGCTCCTCTGGGGTGTTCTCAATGATAGGCACTACCAGGGTGTCATGATACCTGTGGATGCAGCGTGTGAAATTACCGGCTTTAGCGTCCTAGTGCCAAAAGACAGACAATTTTGTCTTTGGGAAATAAGTCAGTTACAGTCTCTCACCTTCTGAGGCAGTAATATTTCAGTGCTGTTAAATACAGTCTCTGATGTTTTCCTGCTTTTAACATTTGTCCCTGCCAACCACCATACATTCTGTCAGTGAAAATAAAACTAAAATTGCTCTTTTATATTATGAATGAATGCTTCACATAGTACCTGATTTGATTAAAAGCATAACTTTGAAATAAAGAGAGGAACCATAATTCTATGAAGTGTATAATGTATATTTCACATAGTAAAAATAATTTTTGGTAAGTACAGTACTACATTTTTTCCTTGTCCTTGATAAGGATGAGGCAAAAAGCTAAAAAGTTACTGCAGTACTGTGCACAGCCAGCCTTTATTAACATTATGTGAACAAGATGGGAGGTGTCGTCCTCTGTCATTATACTAAACTGCATGCCTCTAACATGACTCATTTGTTTTAATAAAAGCAGACTGATAGGCTGTGTCTCCTTTCACTGCTCATAACTACTGACTAATACTATAACATGTCCCGTCTCATAGGAATTTGAACAAACAAGTTGGGATTGATGGGAAAAAAGCATCTGAAATCTTAATTAACATTTTCTCAGGTTTTAATCAGTTTAAGTTCAGATCAATGGACAGTTAAGTCGATAGTAGAACATTCTCAAGTAATGAACTGGCTGGATCAGTCAGTACACTGATACATGCCACTTGAATTGTCTATTCAATTAAGGTTTTCTTTTTTTTTTTTTTTTTTTGTATTTTGATTTGTATGCAAAACAGGTGCAGTCCTACCAACACATTCTCTCTAAACATGACCTTTGAAATGCCAGATCTTTAACTGTAATCGGGAACCAGTGAAACAAATTAGGCGACAGTGAAGAGTAAATCAGAAGTGTATGTAAGAAAATTAGATTATGAAAACATAAATAACAGAAAACAGATGGTGCTTATATGATCGCGATTATACTGACATAAACAGAGATTTGATCAACACACTGTGCACTTTATTCACACATGAACATGCCTGGAAACTCTTTGGATTCTACTAATTCTTGATGCTCCGTACTACATCACATACCTGTAGTTGGTGCCTGAGGTGCCCTTACAAATTCCCTTGATCATCTCCTGGTGCGTTATCCTGAACTCTTTGCCAGGATAGAGGAGCGTTGCCATGACAGCAGCCTTCGAGTGTGTGTGGATAACTGCTTGTGCCCCTGCATTTTAACATGGGAAATACAGATTTAGATTTTTGTGTGACGTCTATTGTTATTTTGTTCTCTTTGCAAAATTGTAACTTGCAGTAAACAAGTAGTCCCCCACAAATGACGCAGGAACCAGTCAGGGCCAGTCAAAAACAGCATGCATCATCCCTCCAGAATTCATCAAAATCAGATCAGTGGTTTAGCAGCTATGGCCTTTCAAAGTTTGAAATTTTGACCTTTAATTATAAGGTCTCCATCAGCACAACCAGTGCAGTTTTTTAAACGCCAGAAGGCATAGCCAAAATGCATCATCCCTCCAAATTTCATCAAAATCACACGAATGATATCTGATGTCATGTATGTGCTTAAAGTTCTGACATTTTATTGTAACACTTTTATTAGACAACTGTAATTTATGGTTCATTACTTTAGATTCCAGTCAACATTTTTAAGTGATTTTTTTTAAATCAAAGCAATATATTTTCACAATCCAGAGCTTCTACAATGACACTGCCTGAAAACTTTTATTGTGTAGACTCAAACTATGCTCAACTTTTACTTTAAAATGACCACAGTTACTTAATACCTCATGTGCAGAAAAGCCTCCTGGGTATTGTTACAAACAAATATTTATCCAGTAAAACAAAATGGCAACATGAAATGTGACTGTTTCCATTATTATATGCAATATAATTTCATGACAGCAATTTTTACACATGAATGTGAATGCAAAATTTGTTAAGATATTTGGCAAAAAAAATTGCTGTTTGCTTTCAGCCTTCATGATCAGAAAAATGATTTCAATTACAAATACAAATGAAAAGCCACAGTTGTCTATTCTTTGTGCAGCATTACATTAAGGTGTGTGTGGAAATGTCGTGTTGTTTGTTTTCTGCCCTGGTAGAACGAGTCTGCATCTAGAGCTTAGCTTGCGTGACTCCGCCAAGCAAATGTGAGTCATTGTAGTGATATTGAGCAGCTGTTGAAGTATTTGGAAAGTAACTGTCTGCACCAGGAATTAATCCATGAACGAGTCAGCACAAAAAAACAGAACAGGGCTGGTATCACATCAGTTTTGTTTCATTAGGTAGCAAACTGTATCAACTTCCTCTTTGTTCCTGTGACAGTAAACAAGTGAACACCAGTGCCAGGGTCCATTGTAGAAAAATGTGATTGGTGTGAACTGTGAGGAATTGTGCTTTAAATTTCTCCAGACATTGCTGCTAGAACCGTATTTTATCACAAATTCAAAGTAAGTATTGTGAGTGTGGATGGTTAGTGTGGAGTGGAGTGTGTGAGTGTATAAGTGAGTCTCACCTCTCATGGTATAGGCATTCATAAAAAGTGGTGTACATTGACTCTTCTTTAATTTCTTCCACGCAGGTGGACAACTGATGTCCCTCTCCTCCACGTCACACACAAACATGTCCTCTGGCTGAGTGACACAAACAGGAATAAGTCATGAGCTAATGCACAGCTTCCCCTCATGTCCAAAAGGCCAACATGTGAAACCTCTTCATTAGAATCCCAATGAATCAAAACATTAAATCATTGACTACGTTTACATGCAGTCAAATAACCCGATCATAACCGGAATATTAGCAATAACCCGGTTGCGCACGGCCATGTAAACACCAATAACCCTTTTGAAAAACCGGAATATGCTCGTATTCCGGTTTTCAAAAACCCGAATATTACCCCTGGGTTACTCCTTTTCTAGGAACATTCATTTGTGTTCTGCGCATGTTCTATTTGCAATGAATCTTGGTCTTTTGAGTACTGTTGTCGAGACGTTGTCCGTGCGTCGCTGTTTTGATCGGGATATCCCAACTGATTACAATAACCATGTATACAGGGATAACCCTGTT
>OMKZ01038771.1:4202-16914 GCA_900302535.1 Neoniphon sammara | reverse complement strand
GGAATGTTGTCGCTGCTAGTGCATGGAAATTTTGACAGAAATGTTTCCGTCCTCCTGAACTCATACTGAACGTATGTCAATCTTCTCATGAATGAGAGAGAGAGAGAGAGAGAGATAGATAGAGAGAGAGAGAGAGAGAGTTTACACATTGTGAAGGAATGTTAGGGAATTCATGTCATCCATTTGATGATAATTTCACCAAATTTCATTATAAAATGCATTTTTACTATAAACTAATAGTCAGCCATCCTCCATACTGTCTTGCCAGTGTCAGGCTATCTCAATTTTACTTAGATTTGTATGGTGTTATTTTGTAATATTTTTATATAAGATGTAGCTATAAACCCTATATTGCCAAATAGTTTAGCTAAGGCAAAGAAGAACAAAGGAAGAGGGAAATGTTGTGTGCATACATCATCTATAGAAAAACAGTTTTGAGTAAAACATTTGAGAGGAAAATTTTGTTGTCAGATGTCAGATGAGTAATTATTAATTACTAAATGCTGAAATGAATCATTTATGAATTGATATAATTGTAGTTATACACAGCAGAAACTGAGAAATGTGGTTGACATAAAGCATGTCACTTAAGTTCAGCTGTGCACCGCTGCCACAGGAGGCTTTGCAGTATCTACAGTGAGCTAATGCAAAATGCAGTTAGTTTTATCAGTGGGTTATGGGCTTAATCATCATTGTGTAAACTCGTTTGGCATTAGACTGACTATAATGAATGGTTATGTTAATGTAAAAGCTCTGCACTGTAGCTTTAACATAATGTAGTGTGCACAAAGGATCTATCTTCAACCTCCATTTATTCAACCTTTACATGCACTCTTTCAGAAAAAAAAATTACAGGATGACATGGCGGATGGAATGGAAAACAAAACATAGGTGACTGTTTGTAGTCGGTGCTCACACAAAGCAGACAAACAAACAAAAAAAATATTTTGTGAAGTGGAATGGAGGTCATCTCAGGCTAATAAGCCAGTGGCTCACACCCGCATAGATCATTACTATCATCAAATCATGGTTACTGGGTCAGTCAGCCATACCTTATAATCAGTAAAGGTGTGCGATACTGCAAGATTTGGTATCGATCCGATACCAAGTAAATACAGGGCCAGTATCGCCGATGCTGATACCGATACCGATACTTTTTAATATTTAAGGTTGATGTATCATCAAACTGCTGACCTTTAGGTGTTTAGTGTTTTTTCTTTTGAATTATTTTGTTAAAACCTAGGACAGAATTTGGGCAAAGTTTATAGGTGACTACAGAATTCTTTATTATTATTAAACAGAAGCAATAGAACAGTAACAAAACAAATTTTTACCTAACCATAACCATCAAACACAAGAGGGGGAGGAGGAGCAAAGTGTGCCCGCTCCACGCTGAGACCAGGCTGAGACAGAAGCAGTGGCGACCTGGCTGTCGCCTCTTTCACAAAACCGCACCAGTGCATACAAAGTATTGATCTCACCATGCTAGTATTGATCCAATAGCGATACTGACTTGGTATTGATACTATTGATATTTGGATCGATCTGCCCAGCATTAATAATCAGATTTGCCAACTATCTGACTCACCTCTACCTTGAACAAACTCCCAGAGGATCTCAGACATCCCCAAACTCTGACCACTTTTTAAATCCAGACTGAAAACCTTAAGCTACATTAAGCAATATTACATTCTTTGTTTTTGTTTGTTTTTTCTTCTTCTTCAGTAAAAACACCCCCTACAATACGAAAGTCGTCATCTGTACGCCTCTTTCCAACATACAATTTATATCCAGTCTGTTATTATTGACTGGATTGAGCCTTCTAAATTTCTGTAGTGGCCTAACAATAAGCTCCTCCTCTGCCCCATACTTCACTCCCTTCACCCCTATATTTAGAATATTTTCACCACTTTACATGTCCATCAGACAGCCTTTTCCTTTGACATTACATTTTCCGCTTTGTAATACAGTGTGTGGCGCAGGCGCACTCATGTAGGTATGAGGAAGTTCTACAGTTGAGAAAATATAGTGCCAGAGAAAAGGCTGTCTGACTGCCATGTAAAGCAGTGAAAATATTCTAGCTATAGCGTACACTTACACTCATGTTGATTTTTTTAGCTGGGCCTTTTTTAGGTGGCTAAAATACATTTTATAACCCTCTACAGCAGTATATTGCTTAGCCTCTGTGCCAGTACTTCTGCCTGCTTCTCCAAACGGGTCATGCTAACCGGCATCTACTGTGGGTAATACATTGACTATGGATAAGTACCTCATACAACCTCACATCAACAAACCTGAACTAACCCTTTAAGTTTACAAGACCACAATGTTTACAGATGGATCTGTGCAGTAGCTTGGAGCACAACAGTAAATTTTGCCTCAAGCGCTTTTTGTAGGAAAAAATATTGGCAACTACTCACAGTCCTCCCTTAACCTCTTTTCCTAATAGAAACATCTTACAGAGAAGCACTTACGGCAAACTTCCCCCTTGTGCCAGCCTCCGCCCCTTCACTTGATTTATGGCTGCTGCAGACTGATGCAGCTGCATGTGTTTCAAGTAAAACCAGCTACCTCACCCATCAGCACATTAACTAGAACTAGCTCAATGTAGGATTGTGACCCAGCATAGCTACATGGGCTAGCTACTTATCAGTCTAGTAAGAAGAGTGTGTCCTCACTGACACAAAACCCTGTCTCTAACTTCACTCCTTTCCACAGATCAAAAGCTCCACTATTAATGTGGTGTCTTCTTTTATCCACAAGTTTTCTCCACTCAACATTATGATCAGTTTTTCTTTGCTCTCCCAAACTTAGTTGTGTATCCTTTTTCAACCAACATGGTTACTGAGTGAGCAGAGAGAAAAAACAACCTGAACAATATATAGGCCTCATCTTCTTCCATGTCCATGCTGTATACTATGTCACCTCCATGCTCGTGCATGTTTGTATAGTTTTGTCCATGTGCTTGAAAACATTGTGATTTTGTGTCTTTCTTATGATATGCAGACCTACTCGATAATACGTCTATGAACCCACTTTGTTCCCCAGCATCAAAGTGGCTGCAAACCCGATTAGTCATCTTAAAGCAAAAAGGATTTCATGTTACAACTCATTCTACAAGTCAAGGAGGTGAGCATTTGCATTTTCTTGGTGCATGTTCAATGCAAGTCAGAAATAGCCCACTGTTAACTGTAGTCCCTGGTGTGATAGATTGATCATTTTTGCCAACTGGCAATGGGGACAATGCCTGTACTTAGGGTGAGATATTCTCTTTAGCAGTGTGTATTCACCTGAGATGTGTGAGGCCCAGACCACACTATGTGATTGTCAAAATCCCAAATTGCTGTACTGCTCTCATTAAGCAATGTCTTTCCCTTTAGTTTATTGTCTTGCCAACGATCATATCGTGCGCTCAATAAACAATGTGGCCCAAACAGGGATCACACACTGCAAGATTCTTCACTTGTTTTAGTCGAGAGTAATCTTCACATTACTGTCCTGAGTAAAAATATGTGAGAGGTGAGGGGTTTTCATGTGACTTTACTGTGCTAGATTGAGCATGACATGGAAGCAGCTTTGCATTTTTTTGCTTATATATTCATTTGTGCAGAAAAGAGGGACAATGCAAGAATCCTAACATGTACTAATGCCAAGTCTATTTTCAAAAAGGCCATGCCAGTCCCCAAGGAGGCTGTAGAGAAGATGCTGGATTGACTGAAGAAAATGGCATGATCTCCAAGATAGTGAGGAGTGAGAAGGTATCACTCAGAGTCACAGTGCCTAAGATTAATAAAACTATAAAGATATGTAGTGACTATAAGATGAGTGTCAACCATTGTACTGAGGAGTAGACATATCTCCTACCCATCACTGAAGATTTGTTTGCCACCTTGGCTGGTGGGACATAGTTCACTAAGTGGGCCCTCTCTCATACATACCACCAGTTATCAAAACCCAACAAGGCCCGTGCAGACACCATCAGCTTGGCTATGGTGATTCCACCACGGCTGAAATCTTGCAATCAGTCACGGACCAGATACTGCAGGGACTGGGAATGTGACCTGGTTTTTGGACAATATTCTTGTTATCGCAGCTTCAGATGTTTAACATCGAAAAGGCTGGACGAGGTGCTTGCCTGCCTGGGGAAATATGGAGTCAAGGAAGAACTCTCCAAGTGCCAGCTTTGTCCAGAGCAGTGTTGCACCTAGGTCATTGTGTCAACAAACCTCAAACCCTGCAGATGGGAAGGTAGCTGCTGTTGTAAAAGTGCTCATCATACAAAAGTCACAGAATTTAAGTCAGTTTAGGCCTACTGTACTATTATAGCCGCACCCTCCAGCCTTTGCATAGCTTGCTAAGGGAAGATGTTGAATGGATATTGACCATCACATGTAATATCTCCTTTGAGAAAGCTGAAAACCTGTTAGATAGAACCATGTCCTGGTGGGTTACGTTCGCCAACTACCACTAAAGCCCAACTGTGACACATCACCTTATAGGTTTGTTGCTATGATTTCTCACATCATGGAAAATTGAAATTAATGGTTACCAGTGTTCCCATCAAAGTCCTGGTCAGAGGTTGAAAGAAATTATGTGTACATTGAAAAGAAGGTCATTGCAATCATATTAAGTTAAGAAATCCCATAATGTACAGGGGCGTTTACTTTCATAGCATATCACAGAACATTGCTGGCTATCTCAGGACTTCAATCTGCCATTCTACCCTTAGCAGCATTGAGAATCCAAAGATGGGCTTTCATCCTCATGGCTTTCCACACTACTACTGAAGTGCTCCAAGGCTTGTTTGTTTTATATATATTATGGAATTAGTGTCAGATAATAGCCCTCAGCTGGTATCTCTTGAGCGCATTCATATTCTGAATTGAACCAGCTTAAAACACACCAAGTGCCTTTATACCTTGCCGCCTCAAATGATGCTGCAAATTGATTAGTGAAAACCCTGGAGCAATCTCTGATGAGGAGTGTGCTGAAAGATTTCTGAAAGGCTTCTGTGTCACTCACTCAGTCATTTGGCAAACTTCCTGCCAGTGTAACACAGCATGCCTCACTGACAGTTACAGGTCAGACACCTGCTGAGGTTTCTCTTGCATGGCAGATTTACAGCTGGTTCAGCCGGCTTTAACTTGACAAGAAGAAGACAAATAAACAAGAAACTTCATGAATATAATGGTCTGACTCTTTGCTCATTATTGTTTGATGAGCATGTCCACATTGGAATTTTCAACAGACGAAAGGAAAAGTGGAATCAGGTTATAGTTATCAGGAACTGGAACCTGTGACCTACCTTATCCAAGATGAACCAAGGTAGCATACAGTGCATGTTGACAACATATTCCCATAGAGAGGTGTTACTTCTGGGAAACCACCTGAGCAGAAAGAATTGCCAGTCAGTGTAGGCCCTCCTATTGCTACCATAGACAGCTCTTTTTCAGTTGACTTAACCAACATTTGTGGCAGCGGCTATGAAGACCTTCAGCTCCTAACACTGCATGTTATTGGTCTTTGAATTTTTTTTCCATTTGATTGGCCCACAGTTCTGGCCATAACCTTCTTGGTAAACATAGCCATAGTTTAAGATCTCTACAACCACACACTGTTCTTTGGAAATCACATCTTTGGTCAACAGTTTTTCATTTTTAGTCAGTAATTACAGTATCTTGAATCACTGTTTAGTTGTACTTAGGCTCGGTCTAAGGTCTAGGCTAGGTTCAGCCTTAACAGACCAAGATGTTAATATTTCGGAGACAGAAAAATTGACGCCAAGCATCTGAACACTGAGACAGACAACCAATGAAGAAGAATTAAATCTGCAATTAATACAGACTTAAGTTTTGTGTTTCGTAGCTGAACCTTTGCTGTCATGGAGTAAAAAAACCTGTAAAGAGAAAGGAGGGCGGGAAAAGATTAAAGATAAAACCTGAAGTCACTAGAGAATGATGCCTTTAAGCGCAAAAAAAAAATGATGGAGCTGTTTGGCTACAGTGTCACTGCCAGCAGCAGTAATGCAAGTCTCAACAACTAGAGATTGTTGAGGGCGATGCAGTAGCTAAGAAACATGCATGGGCTGCATGGAGTCTATGTACCACCTGTAATGATTTATACTCACTGATAAATGGAAGACACGCTGCAGAAGTCTGTGATGATGATGAGGCAGAGACAGCTGAGGGACTTCCACATACAAATGCAGGGCAAGTGGTAACAGCTATGGACACATAGGCTTGGGTTCACAAATTTATTCAGATTGTCCCCTTTCTCACTGCAGTTAGCTCTTATCAATTCACTAAAATGATAGTATCATTTGAGTTATCCACATGAATTATGAACCAAAAGTGTAATGGCATTAAAACAAATATTAAATGAATATAAATGTCCATAGAGAGGCTTATCTGAGGTGGAGATAAGGGCAATTAGACCATGTGTTTAAAATACATTTACTTTTCAATCATTAGATGATTCAGGTTCAGTACAGTTCACAGTAAAGGCTGGGGGAGTACCAAGAGGATGCTAGCTCAAGTTCAACTCTGCATATTGCCGGACCCCTGCCAGAGAGAAAGGCCTAGAAACTGATATGTCACTCACTGGCTTACTGACTTACCAACTGACTTTTTTTTTCAGACAATAGTGGAGCCTCCAAGTGGTGACAACTAAACATTGTTAGAGATTTGGTCCGGCAAGCACAGCCCTGGCTGTTCTAGTTTTAAGTGTCCCAATTCTCACAGTCACAGCCATGAACATTTTTTTCTTACCATCCTCATTAAAAGCCCAAAAATCTGGCTCTACCGAGGGTGTTTAATTGCAAAGATGGCACCAATACAAAATGGCTCACATACTGTGAAGAGAGCCAGTTGACTGCCCAGCTCTTCTTTAGAATCTCTGAAGTCACAACACCACTATCACAATACCTGCAGACACAGGGAAAAGACGTTTTATCTGCTCACAGGATGATTCTGACCACTCAAGATACTATAAAGAACATGACAAGAGATTTTGAGTCAGTTAAGATAGCTGCTGATACCTTTGCTCAGTGAGCAAATACAAAACACATGACTCAAGTAGAGGAATGTCAGCTTGAATCAGAGACAAAATTTCATGAGAAAAGGAAAAGAATAAAAGATGATGATGGCTGGTCAAATGGCATGTGCTTCACAGATGCAAACAGTATCTATGAAGTAGTGGTCTTTAACCAGATCACAGAGAGCATCGGTAGACACTTTTCAACCTATGGTTCCCTCTACGCAGAGTTGGCTCTCCTTGATTTGCAGAAAGTAACTCAGATGGTGGTGAAGAGAAGGTAAAGCTCCTAAAAAAAAAAAAAAAACACATCTGCAAGTCCTGTAAAGAATGTCCAATATGTTCCTATCAAGTTCTTCCACAATACAATGTCTTGGCAGATAGCTATCTCATTCTTGGCCTTGGATACAAGTTCCTTCTCACTCTGCCTGTGACACAGGGAGCTTGTGAGTGACGTTTCTCTGTTGTCAGTTTTATCAAGAGTAGAATAAGGAGCACAAATTAACAAGAACACTTGGAAGCATTCATGCTTATGGCCACAAAGAAAGGCATCCTCTCATCCCTTGACAATGATTTGGTCATAGAGAAAACTGACCTACTGAAGCAGCTGCAACATTAAACTGGCCACCTGTTACAGACAGTCTCTGGTTTATATTTATGTGAGTATCCTACTCAAGTGATATACATACAGCATTTATAATACCCTTAATATAGTTCTGTTTCAGTATACAAGTTTAGCAACAGAAAGTTAAGATTTAAGGAATACTGCAATGTTTTGGGCAAAAAACCCTGTTTCCAACTTACCCAGACTGAGACAAGATGTTCAATACCATTATCACCTCTGTATGTCCACTGGTTTGTTTCTGATGGTTAGCATTTCATGCTAGCTTAGCATAAAGACTTGAAGTCTACAGGAGTCATCAGCCTAGCTGCCTCAAAGTGAAAAAATAACCCTTACAGCTACTCCGAAGCTGTCCTATTTACATGATAGAAAAAAGGGTATTTTTCCCAAAACATTGGAGTATTCCTTTAATGTCACTGATAAAAGACAACAAACAATTGAAACAATAACTAGCATTAATTTCTACCTATCACTGGTAAACTTTACAGCCATGCCTGCATTCTCTCTTAACTGTTAGTCGGTAACATATCATGGGCTGACTCACTGAGTGAGTGAGTGGATTTGGAGTTGAGGTTGGATGTGGTTGAGTTGAAGATGTTCTCAAGCTGCCACCAGACCCCTCCCAATTTACTTAGCAACACGTCAATTTACACTGCTCACGCAGGTCAAGTGGCTAAACCAGATGTGCAATATACTGAGCTAAAAAAGACAGCACATCTGGCCCCTAAAAATGAATTTGTAAAGAGAAAAGAAGATAAAGGATGACACTTCACTTAAAGGCACTAGAGACTTTTTAACAATTTCACTTGTTTCAGGATTTTTTCTGGGAACAGATATAAATATCTTGAAACAAGGCAGAATAAGGCAGATCAGCTCACTAGGATCAAGAAAATGACACGTGATTCAAGGAAATTCTGGAAACAAGTTGATTAGCATTGGAAACAAGTAGGATTATCTCATCCTATTGGCAGATTTTTTGACTTTCTGAAGAAAAACAAGCATTTTAACATTGCAGTGTAATGGGGTGACAGTCTGGGTAACACTGTACAAACCTTACAGCAGGAGTTTGACAGATTGATCACCTTTTCCAGCTACTATAAATATTACTCATTAGTATTTGCCTGAGATGTGGGAGTAAAGCTTTCTCTATTGAAATTCCAGTGTATCACACCCAGAATCAAAGTTTTGCATTTCACTGAAGTTTGGTCTCAACATGTTGTGCTCTTTGTTGATTTGCATAACACATTGATATCTATGAACACTATCTGGAATGATTTCCACTCTCATTATCTCATCGTTGGAAATGAGCCGCTCCTTAACGCTGATATGCAAAATAACTGAGACCATGGTAAATCATGAGGTCACCTAGACTAATCTTAGAAAGGCCATCTTTAAGTGCTGAGGTCTCCTGGTTTTAAATCATACATGTATCAGTATCATCTGCATAAAGGTGAAAAAGAATATAATGTCTACAGATGATTTCACAAAGCAAAAACATATCAATAGTAGTGGTGGGTGGATCGATCCAAATATTGATACTATCGATACCACGTGGGCATTGATATCAGATCAATTTCTGTGCAATGGGATCGATGCCAGTTTCTGTTTCTCTTCTACTTTGTATGTTACCCATTTCAACAGGGTAGAACTCTCTGTGCAAACCTTTTGTTCTCGCGATCACATACATGTAGATTTTGCTTCTCCTCCACTGCTGCTGTTGTCCTCTCTTCACCTGGGCTTACACACCGTGTGCATGTGGCTACCGGCACCAATCCACATGCAATGATGTGTGTAAAAGGGATGTTCGCTACTGTGGCAACACCACCAATTTACATAAACATATGGAAAAACCACAAAAAAGAGAACTGCAAAAGAAGAGCTGGAAAAGAAATGAAGGGAGGAGGAGGGGAATGCTTCAGGACAGACAGAGACAGGCGGAGACACTTCAGAGGCAAGGAGGATCCAGGTAGCCTATGTGGTGAAATTAATATTCCAGTCAAATCAGATCTTCAGCATTGGTTAATGTTACATTTCAAACTGATCATTATTCATCATTAGCAGGGGTTAGACCAGTTCAAAGCTATGCCAGTAACCCTTACCTAGTTTTCCTGGCGAGCCAAACAATGTTGGGATCTACCTTGTCTAATGCTGGACTATGGTCAAGAAGAAGGTCACGTCTATCTAAGATCATGTCTGTCTCCATTGTGATTTACAGACCTTTACAGGAAGTACATGAAAACACGAAATAAACAAAATTAAAACATAAAAATAGCACAGTGCACAATGTGGGCAAATCAAGTAGTAAAATAATAAAACAAGGAATGCAAGAAACACCATTAAAAATGGATGAAAAGCACACTGCACGCAATGTAGATAAATCAAAGCATTGCCATCAAGTGCACACACCCATACATGAAGCAGTATAACTTCAGTTGTTTTGTTGCTCACACAGGTTTTGGTGTATAGTTGCTCATAAGGAGGTTTACCCTCCAGTGATGGGGATGAGTGTGGCACAGGTGTGGCTGCCTAGTCTCACCAGTGCAGAAACCCACAGCTTTCCCACAGTGGTGAGTCCCACAGACTCAGAGGTTACCATAGGACTGAAATTCAATAAGTGCACTGCAGTCACGCATGTCACTGTTGTCATGTGAAAACCTCATAACTTTTTGGTGACTTTTGGTTTTACGTCAGTTGAGAGATTTTCTTCTATGGCTTCTATGGGAGTTTATAAAACCCTTACAAATCCTGTTGGATAAACTCAGAATTGCATGGAAATTTAGCTAAAAACAATGCTTACATGGTGACATTTTGGAGATGCAAGTTTTTCACCCAACCACAATAATATACTGTATATTCATCTTGTCCACATGATGGGCTGTGTGTAGTGCTGTGGTCTGATCTGTGGATCGGGGCAATGCACAAACTGAGGTGGGGAAAGTGGCAGAGTGGTGGCATTGAATAGTTTCCCTTTTCTCAGGTTAACAGATGTCCATGATACCTGTTCAGGGCGCAAGTCACTGGGCTTTGCTGGCTCAGGGCTCTTGAAGCGTGAACAATGGTGGACTGCCATGAAACAGGGGATGGCAGTGCAGGCAGAGGGAGAGAATCAATGTGTTGATTATGATTACCACTAATCGGTCTGAACATGCCCAATGAATGTGCCTTTGATACCCACTTTAAACATTTAATTTACTTTGGTTATAGAGAGCAAAAGTGTGTTAAGTTTGTATATGTACTCACACAAGATCCTTTGTCCCGTTTAAAAATACAGTAATCCTTAGATGAACGTGTGTGTGTGTGTGTGTGTGTGTGTGTGAATCTCCTGTGAATATTTGCAGGGCACTTGAGTTCCATTCATTAAGCAACATAAAGTTGATTTGGCCTCATGTTCAGATCACTGAACTACTTTCTTTTGAATTTCAGCCTCTCTTATTTCAAGATGTAAATTTACTTGTAGTTTTGGACCAAAAAATCTTAACAACAGAGAAACAGTGAAGCTAATGTCAGAGGTCAGCTGTCCGCTGTTTCATAACAAGGCTGGCTTTACTTATTAAAAAAAAATGCAAGTGTTTTAACAAAACTAAAATAGTGTGTCATGTCTATTTATTCATATTTCAAAACAAAAAAGGAATAGTTCAATGCAAAACAAAAATTCAGTTATTATCACCTCTGTCTGTACACACACACACACACACACACACACACAGTGAGTTAGCCCCCATATTTCAATCTCAGCCTTCTCTCAAACTATAGAGGTTAAGTGGGCCGTCTCTACACAGCTTCAAAAGAGCATGAAACGTCAATGAGATTTCTCTAGAAATCTTGCGCAGTGAAGCATTATACTTTAGCTTTTCCATTGTTTCCTTCTCAAAAGCAAACATCAAAAAGTGAAGCTCTTCTGGGTGTGGAGTGCAAGACTGGACAGGTGCTCACCCACACATCATTGATCAACATCAATAGTTCTGAGTCATTAATGACGAATTTCACGGATCTTGAAACTTGCCCGACACCCCGAGGCTGTACTCATGCAGTGACGCATCCATTTCCGCCGAATTCCTCTGTGTCACAACCGTCATGGCAATCATCCTATACAGACTGCATGTAATGAGCCAAACCTAAGCTGGTCTAAGATATTTAAACAAACCAAATAAACAAGATGACTGGTTTTCTGCGAGCCTGTGGTGACTCTTGTGATGTGGGAAGACCTAAAGATAAGAAAATATTGATAAGAGAGGGTGTGTTGTTTTTTTGCATTTCTCTGAACCACACATGCTGATGTAGGACTGGATCTAACCATGACCATGTGCTCATTCCAATTCATTCTCTTAACTGCCAGCCAACAGATTTTACAATGCCTTGCATAGTGTGGGACAGAGACAGCGCAGTCATCTTGAAATACCAGCCCTCCCCTTCTAGCCTCTTGGATTTTCCCTTTTAGCTTTCCCACGGAAAGTTGAGCAAAAATTAGTTACTTCCTTATCCGTTTCGCAACTAATAAACAGATACAAGGATTAGTTTCACCACATTACCTATGCCAAAAAAGACTGAAAAACTTATTCATGCTTTTATTTCAAATAGATTAGACCGCTCCAATGGTCTCTTTACTGGTCTTCCAAAACAGTCTATTGAGAAATTACAATTTATTCAAAGCTCTGGTGCAACTTTTAACCAAAACAAGAGAGAGCATATCACATTGTTTTAGCTGCACTCCATTGGCTCTCAGTATCTTTTAGAATAAATTTGTATAGTTTTCTCACTTGTTTATAAAGCTTGTTAATGGTTAACTGGCCTACTTTGCAGACTCTCTGTCATTTTGTAATCCTTCACAAGCGCTTAGATCTTGCTGTTTTTTTTTAAAATACAAATATTCCTACACAAAAGAAAATGCACAGCTTGTGCTCCAAATTATGGAATACCATACCCAAAGTTAGAAGAGATGCAGGCTCAATGAACAATTTTAAACAACAGCTGAAAACATGTTTATTTAATTTTGCTTTTAATAAATAAAATTTTATTTTTACCTTACTATCCATCCATCCATCCATCCATTATCTACTG
>OMKZ01038770.1:3498-17687 GCA_900302535.1 Neoniphon sammara | reverse complement strand
AATATCATTAACATCACACAGAAACGTGAGATCAGTGGTGATTTGCAATTGTTTTCTAAAGGGCACATCCGCATCTCTGACCTGGGCCTGGCTGTGAGGCTGTCTGAGGGGAGCCTGGTGCGAGGCAGGGTGGGAACTCTAGGCTATATGGGTATGTAACTTATAGCAGTGGTTCTCAGGGTCCATGGAACCTGACAGCCTGTAGATTTTCATTTTAGAAAAATGGCATGGCAGCTAATTTTAACTGATTATCATCCTCAACCATAGAGGTGGACTCACTCAGTGGAATGAACTGCCTCATACCACATATAAATAAAACAAACAACACCTTTCACTGCAAGTATATCACGGTATTATTGCCAAACCACCGCAGCAGAGCAGAAGTTTATTAATTGTCATTCTGATCTCAGCGCCTGAAGTGATTGGTCATAAATATTACGCCATGAGTCCTGATTGGTGGGGCCTTGGCTGTCTAGTCTACGAAATGACTGCAGGACATCCTCCATTCCGGGCACGAGGCGAGCATCTGAAAGCACCAGAGATGGAGAAAAGGATTCTAATAGAGGAGGAGGAATATGGAAAGACATTTAGCAGTGAGGTGAAGGACTTCTGTAGGTTGGTGAGTTCATAGAGATTTCCCCTCTCTCAACTACTGAACAGGCTGTTTACATGAATCAAAATTTCCACCAGTTGCAATTCCACTTCTTTCTTGCACTGCAGCTGCTGACCAAAGACCCAGATCACAGGTTGGGTTGCCAGGCCGCAGGAGGGAAAGACGTTCAGTCTCACCCTTTCTTCCAAACTATCAACTTCAGAATGCTGGAAGCAGGACTAGTGGAGCCTTCTTTTAAACCTGATGTAAGAATCCTAACAGTGTGTCTAACTTCAACTTCAAAATCTTTAAAGGGTTAGTTTGGGTTTGTTGAGGCGGGGTTGTATGAGGTAGGCCTGCTTATCCATAGTGGGCCTACCTACTATGGAGAAGTAGGGCGAGCCAACCGGCACGCCCTCAGTTAAGAAGTAGGCAAGAGAACCGGCACAGAAGCTAAGCAATGTACTACTGTGGAGGGCGGTAGCAAACTACCTAAACAAGGACGAACCTAAAAAAAAAAAAAAAATATCAGTGAAAATGCACACTATATTTAGAATATTTTCACAGCTTAGCATCGCCGTCAGACAGCCATTTCCTCTGGCACTATATTTTCTCATCTGTAATATAGTGCACAGCACAGGTGCACTTGTGTAGGAATATCAAAGCTCTACAGCTGAGAAAATAGTGCCAAAGGAAACGGCTGTCTGACGGTGATTAAAAGCGGTGAAACTATTCAAAATGTAGCGTACACTTACACTGATATTGAATTTTTTTGTAGGTGGGCCTTTTTTGGTAGCTAAAATATGTTTTGTTGCTGCCACAGCAGTACATTGTTTAGCTTCTGTTTCCCTGCCTGGTTCTCCAAACTGGGGGCCAACCGGCATCTACTGCAGGTAAGACACTCCCTGGCTATGGATAAGTTACCTCATACAACCCCACTTCAACAAACCCGAACTAACCCTTTAAATTAGAAAAGTAAAAACAGTATCTCAGTGAAATGTCCGTTTTAGTTGATGTGTTTTAAGCAGTGGTGAAATCCTCACCTTATCCCAGCCACCTGCTGCACGGCCTGCGGTCGCTGATAAATCATATAACAAACACCAAAGATAAATAAAATCAACTATATTTATAAAGTATATATAAAGTAGTAATTCATTCTTTCATTCTTAAAAGCCCTTTAATTTTTGTAATTGTAATGAAAACTAATTTAGGTGGGTTTAACCTCCACTTCAGCTGGCTCACTGTACTGTATCTGCTCTGCTCTCCTCCAGCCCAGACTGGTGTACTGCACTGATGTCCAGGACCTTGAGGAGTTCTCTACAGTGAAGGGAGTCAGTCTGGACCAAACAGACAGCGACTTCTATAGCAAGTTCAATACAGGCAGCGTCTCTCTCACCTGGCAAAATGAGGTAAGAAAAAAATAAATCCAAAAAGTTACACCTAATTTCTGTCAAACTCAACGTAGAAATGGACGCGCTTCTTCTTCTTTCTCCACCTCCAGATGATAGAGACAGGGTGTTTCAGGGAGCTGAATGCGTTTGGAGCTCAAGGCACTCGTTCTGCAGACCTGGACTGGTCCCAAGGCCCTGAGAGCCCCAGGCGGAGCCTGCTGGACCGCATTTTCCGCAGAAATGTAAGAATACAACTTACAGTTTTTAAGTATGTTTCTGTATGTGAAAAGTTGAATATTTATTTCCTCTCTTCCTCTGAACTGCAGCAACCGGACTTGTCCGAAGACCAAGCCAGACAGTCCTTGCTCTCCAATGCAAGCTCCATGGAATCAGGTCTGTCCATGGAGTCAGGTCTGGTCAGCACTGCCCTCTAGGGACTCTGTCATTACAGCAGCTGCTCTGGTGCAGCTAGATAAACCCAACAGTTGCTCCGGTGTACTGACAGAGGACTGCTGAACAGTGCTGCTGATACCAGCAACAATGTATTTTGTCAATTCAGGATTGTCACTGATCTCATACTTGCTTTACATGTAAATAGGTAAAAGTGTGAGGTATAACTGTACTGTTCTCATCATGGTATGCATCAATGCAACACCAATTCCATTCATATTAGAGGCAACTTTACTGTAATGGTTAAGGATTTGTAATATATGTTAACATCCGAGAGGTATTCCACAAAGCAGGATTAGAAAGTTAGTCAGAAAATAGTGGAAAAGATTATGCTGTACCTGGTGATACTGATTTGAATCTGTAAAAGAGCTTGAATGTTTAGGAATATGATCTGGTCATCCATGCTGTTGTTGACTGTTGATAATAAACATTTTCAGAAATTTTTTTTTTTATGATTTTTAGTTATCTGGCTACCTTGCTTATCTTGGTTTGTGGAATAACAAGCAGATGCACTACGCTAAGCTGCAAGATTTACCACTTTTAATGCATCACATCTGCAGCAGTTGAAACTTATAAACACTAAAACCATTTTCACCATTTGCAACATTACAGCAAAAATAGCTGAGCCATAATGTACCCCTCTATTCTTTTAATATCAAATGCTTGCATGTGTTAAATATTGACTTAATAAACAAATGTAACTTTTCATGTAACAATTTTTTTTATTTAACCCAGAATAAAAAACAATTCTAAGTAACTCAGACATAGTAAAATGAACAAAGGTCACATATAACAAAAGCAGAATACACAAGACTTATGAATCAACTGGTCTGCAGAATGAATATATGAAATGTTGAAGTGGGTCTGGCGGGCCACAACTGTACACAGAGTGCCAGTGAGTACCAACATGGCACCCAAAAATATTTGTCAAATTGACAATCAAACAGGATTTCTTTCTACAGCATAACAATTACAGATCACATCAAAGTTTCTTTTCAAAGCAGAGCAACAAAAATATTTAATTTTGTACAAGCTGTCAAATATTCACAAAATATTGTGGAATGTCTTTTGATGGCACTCTGCGATAATGCATCTTTCCAATAATGAGCTTGTTTTGACTGCTTTTAAGCACAAATTAATCAGATTTTTAATAAGGCTGCCTCCAATATCTCCATGATCCAACAAAACTGATATTGCCAGAGATGAACTCAACCATAATGTTCTTCATTGACCCATTCATTTACTGCAGTGTGTGGGGCTTCAATATTTATGGCTGAAGGTGGGCCAAAGTTATGACTGGGTGTCTTGACTGTCTTCGAGGTGTTCATCCTTCCCAAGGAGGGCTACGTCTTCCGTCCACCTCCGTCTCCACATGGTACAGCATATCAGCCAGCGTGTGTTCGATCACAGCTCCCCAGCCCATGTCACTCATCTGGGGTTCAAAAAAAAAATACATAGGTCGATCAAACAATAGCTCAGTATTACATTAACAACAACAAACATCCCTCATTCTAGTACTGTTTATGTGAGAAGGGATGAGTGTGTTTATAAATTCTCTCACCGGCTGGTACTTTATGTCCTTAGGAGGGTATTTGAAATGTGGACCAAAATTAACTGAAACCTGAAAATAGACAGGAGAAAAAGTTGGGGGGAAAAATTCACAGATTGTTCCAGTTCTTTATCCCTTTGGTGATGGATCAATAAACCTGCTGTACTGACCGTGCAGCTCTTGTAGAGTGAGATAGCGGGGAAGTAGAGGCCTTCATACAGATTCTCAAAGGCAACACCTTGGCTCACCCCGTTCTTGTAGAAGATCATCTGAAAGAGAGGAGTCACATGTCAACCACAGAAAGTATTACAGGGGTTTCTAAATGCATCACATTTTACAGTGGTTCGCTAACCCTGCTGGGGCTGACGGTCTTGAGGCTTTTCTCTGCTTTGTCCACATAGTCCTTTTCCTCAAAGTACAGGTAGCTCTTGAACTTAATTAGAGCCTAAAAAGAGAACAGAACAAGTATCAACACAGATGTACTGAATGTGCAGTCTAGTTTTTTTTTCTTCTAAAGTCACAGTTGTTACCTTGTCTTTGTATGTATCAGGCAGAGCCTTGGCAGTCTCTGTGCCATCAGGTAGCTCAATGAAGAAGCCCAGTGTGTCTCCTTGGCCATAGCTTGAGGAGTAATGCTTTCCTGTGGACTGGTGAAACCGTGTGCCCTTTTTACTGCGCCAGGAGTAGCTGAACTTGTCGTATCCCAGAGGAGCCTGCAGGTTACCTGCAATACAGACATCGAATAATGTTACTGCAACAACACTGCAAGTGTTGTTCTACTAATCACTGGCAAATAGTGTCTATACTATGTAGGGCTGGGCAATAACACAAGATGGCAATATAGTTTTCCTTCATATAAATAAAAAACAATGTTCAATAAAATGTTGATAAATTTCAACACAATTATATTCCATGATTGATGCACAAACAGCCAATCATGTGGCTGGAATACAGAAAGGTCCAGCTGCATACCTGGTAACGAGCAGTGACACACACCACACACAGGATGTATTGGACAGGATAGGATGTTGTTTTGGTAAAGGAGATTAACATAATGAGACTACTGCTTTCTTCAGATTTCACTCAGAAGCAAAGCTAGGCTGTACATGTAACATTTTTTCTTATTGAGATAATTACCGGCTGATATGCAAAATTTTATTGTGATAATATTTTTGCCCATATCGCCCAGTCCTCACACTACGCGCATCCCTCCACCCAGACTGTATTTAAATACCTCTTAATCCCTGGCATTAACATGTGTCACATATTTAAATGGTGTCTAGATACCTACATTGCATTTCATTTACTGTATGGACATTGAAATTCGATTTCTCTTTGGCAGCCAGGACAGATTGGCGTTCACATCCGGCGTTATCAAGTTTCTCCACTGACTTTTGATTGGATATCTGATCGACCTTACAGACCTGTCACAATAACTTTGTTCTTTTCGTTACTTACACTGATTCCTCTCTACCTCACTCCAACTCCCTCCCATCTCTTCTTCCTCCTCACTTATATACTCCAATTTTTCACTATCATCCCAATATTCCTCATTCACTTGTTGCCTATATCTGGCTCAGGAAGCAGTTGTGCCCAACCACTCTATTTCATGGATTACCTTATAGATGCCGTCATCTCACTGCAAAAATAAACTTCAAATTCAAATTTATATTTCACTGCCCACAGTCCACTATATAAACGCTCCTTCCTTCCACAAAGAGACTAGGCAGCCCTTTAATGTTGCAGCATCAGGCCATATTAGTGTTCACACTACAAATCCTATATGGCCCAATGTGGCCCTGACCATCTCTGAAGGTGGTTTGAGTGATTGGATCATGACTCTGCAAGGCAGACTGAACCCCGTTGAACCTTGTCCACACCTGTACTCATATCTGTCCAATGGTGATCAGATCACCCGAGACGGATGTTAAAACTGAAATGGGTCTTTCTCCTTACCTAAACACAGATTGTGGCGTATGTCACTTCCTCTCATAAAAGTCATATCTTTTAAAAACTGACAGTTAACATCTTGTCTCCGTCCTATCCAAAAGCATCCATGTCATCTAAGCAGCCTGCCATCTGCTGCATTTGTGTGCACTTCCTGGTTGGAGCCATGTGCAAAAGTTCATTCCCATTTCTGCATTTGCTATAGGTGAACTGGAGACACACTGCATTTATATCTAAATGTTGATGTGGTCACGTGTCTCTGAACACTTCTGGAGCAGCTTTTACACACATTTACATCTGGATTTTAACCATTTTTGCTCTATCTGAATATAGTCTGGTCACCCAGAGGGCATGTTAATGCCAAGTGTAACGAGGTGTGTGTGTATATGAGACTGACCAAGCGGTTGTGACCATCCAAGCCTGGCCGCAGTATCTGGAGGCATCTCATCGACAGAAACCTCAAAGTACCAGGCTCCCTTCCGTATACCATGGGAGGCTCGGACCATAGAGTAGCCCTTCTCCCCTGTGACTGTCAGACGGTCGTCGGAGATCTTCAGCTGAGGCGCTGAAACAGGAACATATATGATTTGTACAGATAGCATAAACACAGACTGAGCAACACAGCTTGAGGTCTGACCCCCCAAAAAAATCAAGATGATAACTGACATCAAAATAAATAAGACAGGGACCATCAAAAAATAATAAAAACACATAAATTGCTGTGCTAGTGCTGTTTAGTACCTCTGTCATGTAAGGCGAGCAGGACCCTCTCATACAGACAGGCCCTGTACAGATCCCCAGGTATGGGTTTGCCAGCCCAGCAGTCCAGTTCTAGTTTCTCAGGGTCTGGGGCATGGGGATCTGGTTCTGCCAGGATGTAACGGTACCCATCCTTGTTGAAGGGGTGCTCGAGCGGGTAACCATGGGGAGGCAAGCGCTGGGCCGAGAAAAGAGGGTCACTATAATGAAGGAGAACAGAAACGTTTATTTTGTATCTTCATTCGCATAAGTGATAGTAAATGAATGGTGGAACAAAATACAGCCATTTTCCTTTGGCATGTCAATGGGATACTAAACAGTTCACTTTGACTAATCCACTGAGTGTGTGTGTGTGTGTGTGTCTTTTTGGTACCTGCGTGTTCTCTTAGCTGCTCCTGCAGCTGCTCCCTCCTGTTGTTGCTGCTGTTTACGTTTGGCTCCTCTCCCTTTTCCGGGCCCTGGGGCCAAGGCACCTTCAAAAAACAACATAGATTAGACTACTGTACATAAATAAATGCATACATACATACAAACACATGCACACACACTCACAGGGCGTCAGTGGCATAGACAATATAGATGGCCATGATGGGAGCTAACTGAGCAGGTCATAAAAAATAGAGTAATCTTATGGATACTTTTACTTATGAAACACCCCATCTCTCAAGGTGGTAAATGCGCCCCCACCATATTATATTAGTTTCTGGCCTCTGTGAGCAAGCAAACCCTCAACCTCAAAAGCTGCTGGAAAAATTAAATGTGCAATTTTATCTGACCAGCTGCAACTTTGCATGTGAACTCTTCACAAAGTCCCTCATCCCTCCCCTACCAAACTGTATTACATCTTGGCTGACCAGCAGGTACCAAGTTTGTACTAACACCTGTGACAGGTATGCCAATGTTTTAGGGTGACAGGTACTTAGTGTTGACAGACAAGATTTCTGCTGTTAGCAACACAATGTCTTGAAACAATAGTATGTTGTACATGTACAGAATTAAGTATACACGCATGTTTTGATTTACACTGCCCTTATATTGATAAAGACACAAATTTATAATATCTTGGATATCTTCTCCGAGGGCCGTGTTTTCATTATCTTTCCTGCAAACAATGCCAAGACTACCACTGCATGTTCTCACTCTCACCTCTCACTCTCACACACACTAAAAGCAGATTATTAGCAGTTTGGTGTACTTAGGGAGACAGCAGGCACAAAGAGGCAGGAATTAGTTCGCATGGCATTTTCCAAACACTATCAGCCTCTTATAATCCCTCTTCACCGTGGCCCTGACATATTATCCTCTCAGTAAGAAAAGTGTGCTCTGACACTGGCTTTTAACACCAGGGACCCATATCCTGGGATTTCACGCTCAGATTTTCCTCATCTCCCTCCAAGTTGTGGCACAGGCTAGAGATGGGAAATTAAATGTTGCATAAATTATGTAGTGTAATACTAAATTATTAGTAAAGTCTCAGACAAAAATTATGAAACGCAAAAAACACTGTCCTTTATATGAAAAAACAAAAAAGACAACAGTGGAGCACAAGGTTGGTTTTCCAGTAGGCCTATGAAGGGCAGCCTTATGATAGTTAAAAAATCCCTTTGACTATAACTGTAGGATGTGTTTCTATCTCTTTTGCCTTTACCGCAGAGAATGAAAGTGTATACAGTTGGCTGGTGCAGTCGGGTACTGAACATTTAAAAGTCTGCCCAGAACATGCATAGTATGGTACACACTGAAAAAAAATACAAAACACCAAAAACATTGAGGCTTATGTACACTGTGAAGCTCTCATTGCAGTCTATTTATTAGCACCATGTGAACTTATTTTAAAAGGGGGGAATCCTGAGCATTTTCAAGTGTTGGTGAGGATCTCAAGAGAACCATCAACATCGTCCAACTGCAAACATATGCGCAATGAAGTCTGACTGGTAATTTATCAAACTTGAAAGATTAATCTAAGTATCTAAGTGCAGAGGATCACAATCTGTCTTGGACGTTAAAGATAGAGGAGAAGGAATGGGATGAGGCTAATTAGTATTGGATGAAAGCCAACGGCAAATCAAAAATGGCACTCCACTCACATATTTTGTAATACATGGAGTACAGAGTGTCATTTCAGACATGAGATTTCAGGGATTTGAGAGCCCATGAGCAGCAAGCCAGAGGACAAGGAGGATATATAAGTTCACCAATCAGAGGGGGGGAAAGCTTTGGGGGGGGGCACCAAACAAATGCAAAGAGCAGACAGGAGGTTACAGTTGGACTTGGATGAAGTTGCCCATAAGATACTGATTGAAGACCAGTTTTGCTCAAGGCCCGTATTAAACCGTGATTTGGGTTGGCGGAAAACTGATGTCTGATTTGAACCTCAGGGCCAACTTCTATCCAGAGGGTTACATAACCACAAAACACACTGTTCAGGGCCAGATGCCAAAATACCAGATATTCACCTGAGAAAGCAGATCCACCTGGAACACAATGCACAGAATTGCCATAGTCATCAAATTTAACACCGTCACCTGCTGTTCATATTGGGTATTTTATACTAGCCATTACTTGGGGTTTGTCAAACATTTCCCCCTTGGGCTTTTATGATAAAATAGTTCAATTATGATCATCTATCCTACATGGAGAATGAAGTTATTTTTTCTAGCTTAATACCATTCAGTCCACCAGCAGAAGGGGTTGTGGTGGTCTGTTTCTGGGTGTCATATGAAGGCCCGATATTTCCCAGGTCCTAAAGAAGAAGAAATACTTGTCAGAATCACAGCAACAAGAGTTCTTCATTTTCTGCAGTGCCAAGTCTTCATATTAGTTTTAAAAGCCAGGGGTGTGGTAAATACCTGGTCCAACAGGCCAAACTTTGGGTACTCCTCCTCTGGGTCTTTGCTGCCGGGGTCGGGGTGCTCTTTCACCAGAAACACATCTCGCTCTTTACTCTGGAAAATACACACAGAGACTATTCAATAATAACAATTATGCCATGCTATTTTGATCCCTGTGGGGACTGTTTATTCTTGCCCCCGCGCTCCACAGAAAGGTCAGTTAGAGAACAGCGGCCCTGGAGCTGCCAGGGTTCAGTGTTTTGTTCAAGGACACTTCAGCGGGGTGGCAAACTGGACTGAAACCAGGTCGTCTGATTGTAGGATACTATATTACCTCATCTCTTCTTTCCATTTACTGCCTGAACATTGATTGGTTTTAATTTGAACAGATTTAAAGCCACATTTTCTAAAAGCCCTGTGCACCATGGCAGGTAATGTGCTTTTTACACTATATAAAGAAAAGCGACATTACCATTGTCTTTACTATGTTATTGGGCCAGGTCAGCTTCCCTGGTCTCTGACGAGTTGTCATGCACTCCCAGTGCTTATCAATGAATGGTATGATATCCTGCAATGAGAGAACAAAAATAGAGAAAAATCTTTCTATGTGTGGAAAAAAAAGAGACAGCAGGCATTCACAATGTATGAAACTATACACAGATAAACAACTTGGCACTGAAAGGCCTGTATACACAGAATAACAATCATGTATTACCTCCCACAGAAGTATATTTGAATTATAAGTAAGATATATCACATTAACTTGTGAAGGCCTACACCAGTAGCCAGCCATTTAAAGAGGGTTTTTAAATTTTTTGTCTAAGGAGAATTGCCTTGGTTTAAGTCTTCTAAATCACGACAAATGTTTCTTAAATTACAGTAATACCACTGCCGAAATCAAAATAGTCAGTTTTCCAGGGTCAACCCCACACTAGCCACTGTGAAATACTGCTTTACATGATTGCATGTGATTGGATAACCAGTTGAATCAAAGGGGGAAAGAACTTGAATCTAAAGCAATCGTACGCTGGATGCAGTGCCAGAGAATTTTAAAAACTTTAAGAGTTATATTTGCTTAATGAATTTTTCTGTATCTATGGCAACAAGATAAACACATCCCCATGTTCACATTTTTTATACAGCTATGATGGGACCAGTTTGTTTATAAACACACACTCCCCAGTAGAGACTGAGGCACTGCTTGAGATCTGCTCTTAATTGGACTTTTTATGACATATGGGTGTCGAAGCACCATGATGTATCTGCTGAGAAGAGCCACCTTGTCTTTGGAGAACATGGTCTTTGGGTGTTCCTCTTTTGTCCTGGACCGCCATGTCAAGTTCGCCAGGGCTGTGAGGCACATCTCCTTCAGGTCTGAAACGCAAAAAGCAGTTGTCAGAAACAGGTAATAAAGATGTAAAACGAAGCATAAAAAGAATTGAACCCACTGCTCTGTTAATTTTAGGTAGTTTGTAGCGCAGAGGAGCAGTGACTAAATCTGAACACCTACTAGCTTGTTTCCTGAGGAAATAAGTGTTGCCGCTGTGATGGCACACGTTGCAGTGGAACACGTAGTTGGTCATAAAAGGAAGACAGGTCCTGTAGAGACAGAGGGTCAAGAATCAGTGAGAAACAGTGAGAATTACTGGGAATATTTTCACAGCACAAGAATTTTTTGAAGATGTTACTGTTTGACCATCTCACGAATGGCAGAGCTACTCACTAACTATACTTACGCGGTGTCTATGCCAAATGTGTCTGCAGTGAACCATTTCATGCACAAGGCACACTGTAGCTCCACCTCTCCCAGTTGCCTTCCGCTCTCCTCATCCCCTGATCCGGTTAGGGCATCAGCAGCCTCTGAACCTTCGCCACCCGTATCCTGTGAGACAATGAGTTTCTTTTTAAATTGGCTTTGTCAAAACTGGAGGAAAATAACAGCTGCAGAGCCACAGAGGGAGATGTACTGCACATGATCAATAACAAAGTCAGCCCCATTGCCAACAAAAAGAAAAAAAAAGAAGTAAGTTATATCTCAGCAACGTTACCATTCCCTCTTTGCCATTTGAAGATTCAGTATCCATGTTTGTGGGTAGCTCTCCAAATGCAGCATCGCTGAAAGTAAAAGATCGCTACATTAACAAGGAGATAACTATCCGGCTACATTACACGGTTGATAGCTTTATAACCATGCATAAATAAAAAACAAACACATAGGCTAATGGACAAAAACTCAGCCTGGTTTCTACTTGCATCAACAACTCTGCACGCCTGAGATAGATCCAACTCTAATAATTTATTTATCCATAGTTAACGGCATTTATCACTGAACCGAACGACAGAGAGTTCAGCCGGCTGTTAATAAGTAATTATCTGATACGTACAGTTCAGTCTCTGTTATAAATCCACAAGTTTACACTTGCCTTCATTATGGACGAAGGTAGCCTATGACACTGTAGCCCGCTTTAGAGCTTTTATAAATCACTTCACTTCATCGTTACACCATCTTCTTCAACCAAAAATGACATTTCATCGTTGCTGATGGTGGAGATCAGTGACAGCCAATCAGTTGACAAATGGGCTAACGTTACTGCTTGAATGACTGTCCTTATGCCGCATTTCCCTGAAGCCCCAACCATTCATAAATATCTTAAATTATGCTCTTCAAGCTACGCATGTTGCCGCGAAGTAGGACAAAATAAAACTGCTAGATTTTTTGAACGGAGTCTGGGCTAATGCTCACTCCATACAAAGAGAGAACAGCGCGTATCGAGCTAAGCTCGGTCTAGTTCAACTCGTTGAGTTGGTGGGTGCTAACGTTAGCTAGTTTGCTAAATGCACTTACAGCTAGATAATGGGCGTAAGTGTGGCTAATATTTGCAGAGATAATCAGCTGTCTCGTCTGCAAAGTCTTAACTATAAAATATCTTTTGCATGAGGGAGACATACCCCTCTCCAGTCTCCGGTTCAGCAACAGCAGCACTACCCGCCTCTCCTTCAGACGCCATGTTTCAAATCAATGAAAACAGGAAACAACCGGAAACAACGCGAGAGACGGAAAGGACAACAAAACAATTTCCGTGTAGACGACAAGAGTAGTCGACAGACACGAGGGATTTGGAGTTCCACGGCAGGCTTTTGTCCGTACAGGTGGCTTAAGTGCCACGATGAAAAGAACAATAAGAGAAAAATACATTAAAATGGGAAACTTTTTATCATTTAGGAGATATATTTTTCTCGTTTTCACAACACATTTTCACGTTAGATATTTTTTCTCGTTATGACATACCTTGTCTTATTACAAACTTGTTATAAACTAGATAACTTCGTTCTCGTGTGTCTGTTCGGTCTGGTCCTTTTTGTGATACCTGCCTGAGTTCAGCTACTTTTGTAGGGGAAAAGAAAATACCAGGTACCATAAAGACGCTCACATTAAGTAGGGCTATATAGCCCTACTTAATAGGGCTTAGTAGGGCTATATAGCCCTACTTAATGTGAGCGTCTTTATTTTAACAGTGATGCAGAGCTGCTGTCACACTCTGCATCATTTCGGTGGTCTCTTCCATACGTCAGTGGTTCCGACACACACTGAAGGCAGAGGAATATTAGTCCAAGTCAAGATGATGTCAGCTTTGACCAAGGCTAACTCAGTATCTTATGATAAAGAAGGGATAAGTTGTCCCGCCATGACAGGTGCAATAAAGTGTCATAGGTCATTTTCCTTTCAAAACCCTTTCAAAAACACAATAGTGCATGGCTACAAAATTTAATTGCTCTGACTTTCATAAAATCCAACAATTAGACTATATATGCATCTATGACTCAGAAACAAAAATGTGTGGGGAAAAATGTTTTCATTTATTTGAAATTGCATGAGCTTAATGACCCAAATAAAAACTAAAAGTTCACTGTATCCATGCTGTAGGCCCAATGCAAATTGTAAATCATGGTCTTTAATGGTCTTCAAAAGTAAATATCCTAAAAACACATACCATTGCATTGTTTTGCAGTGGTATGTATTAGGGGATTAGTTGGCATATTGCTGACATAAGAATATGGAGGTTAAATTTATGTGGCTGGATTTTGACAATTCATTTGGATTCCTCGTATCTAATCGCTAATATTACTTAGGTCCAAATCAGATGTTGGGTCCTAAACTTATACTGTGCTAATCCTAACAAAGATAACTTTATTTAGCAAGTGCAGTCTGTGTACATAGCAGGCACAATCTTGAATTAGCTCATACCAAACATTTACCATATGCAAAAAGCTTGTATAAATATGTTGCTGATAATACTTAATACACCTGCCAGAAAAGTTCTATACATTCTGTCTTAGCTTGTAAAAATACACAATGCATTGAAGTAAATGCACACAGTGTTTTGGTCACATGACCTTCATTAGTCTGGCTTATTTGTTTAGTTAAAGACAGTCAAATTATACTTCAAAGTAGTTGGTATGTATTTATTTATGGTTCAGTGGCAGGGATTCTTGTGTGAATAACATTAAAAAATGATGGCCATTGAAGCCTACAGTAATAGTCTAGAGTCTACAGTCTACAATAATATTTAACAAGAAGAAGTCTTCTGAGCGGGGTTCCTTGGGATAAAATCTCATTGAATAGAGGTCAGTGGTGTGATGCTTGAATTCTCTTGATTTGAAAAAGTTTG
>OMKZ01038765.1:11575-33792 GCA_900302535.1 Neoniphon sammara | reverse complement strand
TGATGACGCTTATAGTGGGCATCACCTCCGGCTTCTGGATCTGGTCCGGCAAGACTCTGCACTCCTGGCACAAGTTCTACACAAGGCTGACAAACAGCAAGCATGGAGAGACTACTGTGTAGAAACTAGACCAACCACTGGGACTTCTTTCATATGTTGTCAGGGCTGATGTGTGTGTATTGTCCTCTGTTTGCCTGCTCCCCAAATGATAGGTAAGTAGCACAGTGATTAGCTTAGATTCTTGCAACGCTTGTATTCCACTCACTTGTATAGCCATACATGCATGCCAAATTGAGGGTTTGGGTGTTGGGGTTTGACAAAAGGACAGGCTGGATAAACAAGGAGCGAACCTGACTGTCTGAACAAATAACAAACATGGCTGTGGATGCCATGTGCTGAGATGCACTCCTCCTCCCTCTCTGGCCCTTGTACTTTCAAAGCCACCATAAACTCAAGGGGAGCGAGGATCCAACAGCAAAAAAAAAAAAAAAAAAAAAAAAGCGTGAGGGAATGAGCCATGAAAGCATGGCCAGTTCCTGTTTATCTCCGTTAACATGTCATTGTGCAAGTAAATGAAATTGTAAATAGTATTTGTAAAATGAAATTCTATATTTGTATTTAAAAGAAAGTAAACAATTTTCTTATCTGCCAGCGTGCTTCCTTTACTTTTGCACTGACAGGACGCCTCATAGGCCTAGACATGCTCTTCCTCCATTGTTTCCTGGGAACAGACGTATTTGTTCAAGGACTTCAGTGAATATCTAGTGAATATCTTTAGGGTCTGTTGTATCATGTCAGGGAAGCTCGCCCAATTCAGCCTAGTGTTCTGTCACACATTTCCAACCTAAATGACATCCTTTTATCTATAAAATGTGCTTGAAAAGATGGAAAAACAGACCTTTGTGACCAGCAGTAATGATGGCTCTGATTCATCAAATAATCATAAATCAAATTCTTGTCATTACCTTTTACACACAAAAAAATCACTATTTAATGTTTTTCCCTAAATATGTTGATCATTTTTCTTTACTTTCTGGATAAACAAAGCATTGATAATAGATTTTGAACTATCTTTTGAACTTTTTTTTCCCCCCTACATTGGCAGTCATATTGCTTTTACCACAGTGCTGACAGTTGAGTCACACCTGCACATCTGTTGCCTCAGACTGTGAGGCAACAGTAAAGTAGGTTATTGGAATTCTTATTGGAAATTACTACACAGCATGTAGCCTTCTACAAGATACAGGGAGTGAAAAACTATAAAAGGAGCTGTCAAGTTTTACAATGCCTTTCCTATTTATCACCATCCAAACACCCTCTTTGTACGATCTGCAAGTTTTCATATTTGTGTGTTTTTGTTGCTGAGAAACTGGCGCCGACCTCCTAGTCAGAATGTGGCACCAGAGCTGGCACAAACGCCGCTTGTGACATTTTGAGGTGGAGGGTTTCATTCCCCAGCAGCTCACACCAGCCGTGCCAACAAATGCCAAACAAAATGTGAGAACTTTTCTGAGTGTCCTAAGAGGGGCCCGGGTTAAATCAACAGGATTGTAAGGCAAAAAAAACAACAAAAAAAACTGTACACTTTACAGATGAGGTGTGAAAATGTTACTGTGCAGGGGAAAATAAGGGTGCCTGGCTTTGCTTTAGTTTTCTGAAGTCGTGGTGCACAGTGCCAAGCCGGAATCCCCCAAACTGTGCACGGCTGAAACTGAAGCTTCTCTGAGGTGATGTCATGGAGTGCATGTTGGAGAAAGTCGATACTACCGCCTCAGCATAGAGGCTCCGGGGCAGAAGCAGGCACTTGGGAAATGCACACATGCACATACACACACTGTGCACACATTCATATTGTTACTGCAAAGAATATGCTGGACATAGTGGCTGCATTAGATTTATTTTGGTTCTATTTACTGAAGTGAACTTATACTTGACAGCCTTAGAATCAATGGAATTTTAATTCCACAGCTTGTTGGACAAGGTGTTGTTTGTCTTTTTGGTATCCTTATGTGGTGTTGAATAAAGATCTGGCTTGTTATAACAGACAGGTAACAGTGATTACAGGCAGAAGATACTGTATTGCAGGGGGGAAAACCCATAAATCTACCTGTGCTGGCTCTATTCTGCCCCTTTACGCCCCCTCGGCCTCCGCCCTCCTTCCCTCTCTCTGCTCAGATGAATGGGGGGAATGTGAGTGAGTCAGTGGAGCAGCGCTGGGCCTTTGCCTAGTGACAGACAGTCTCCTGTGTGCTGCTCACTTCAAAGCACCGCTGAAACCTGACTAGCTCCTTGTAAACAGTGCCGCCTGGCCCGAAGGCCCACTTCCTGCGCTTAACTCAAGTTAATGGCTGGCTTGTTTGGCTTTGCAGTGAAGCAGAGAAACAAAATGAAGAGGCAGAGAATGAAGAGAAGCGGCATGTGGGTGGGGTGGCGGTGGTGATGGTAAAGAGAGTGAGATTGTTTCAGGGGTTAGTGGTGGAGGGGTTTGGAAAGCATGATGGAAACTTTAGTGTAATTTGGCCACTTTTGTCTTTGTCCAAGGAAAACAACAAAAGAAAAGGAAGAAAGGGAGAAAATGAACGAGGAATGGCATGACTGTGATTTTTGTGAATGTGTACACTAAAAACTTGGATGGCAGACTTTTAAAACTAAATGGAATCAGGTGCCCTGTTTCATTTTCCAAGCTGTTTGTCTTTTGCCAGAAAAAAATATGATATTCTGTCAATAAATCTTGACATCTATCTTGCATAATCCATCTGGGGAAGTTTTACACAAATTGTACCTGATGGGCTGGAACTCTCAGCATGCAGAGGAATGTTGGAAAATGTTAGACACATATAACTCGAACACATTCTGCCGACAAAGCTATCAAACTGTGCCCATTAACTGCACAAGATGTGGGAACTGTCTGCAGTAAATGGCCCCAGTGTTTACCTCTTTTTGATGTTAGTGCCCAATTTTTCTGAGGCAGCAGAGGAGGATTTGCTGTCTCCCATGTTGCTGATCTCAGATCAGAAATGTAGCATGCAGCCGTTTTCTGCTCGCTTGGGGGCAAGAAGGGACAAGCCGAGGAACAGGGGTAAGGCAGAAAGAATGCTTCCCGTGTTGATGATATGATGTCGCTGTGATTGGAAGAAGGCCTTGGCATGTCAGAAATGGATAATGTTGTTGCTCAGAGGTGCCAGTGTTCTCACTTTTGCTGCAGAGCCGTTGTTCAAGCGCGTGATTGCACCATGAACTTTGCAGTGCTTTTGAGCAACGCTGTTGAGAAAAATGTATATTAGGCCCGGGAAAGGGTTGAAACCACAGCAGACAAAAGGCAATAAGAGTGGAAGGAAAGGGGAAAAAAATTGAAAGGAGACAAAAAAAAAAACGCCAGACATGAAGTAGGTCTGTTACTAATCAAACCTTGGGGAGAAGTCAAGGAGGACTCATGCTCTGAAGGCTAACACTGGATTAGTCATAGTCATACATTATCCTAACCATAGAAGAGGAGTTGAGATTTTCCAGAACACATACTATATCTATCTGCGTCGTTTGCCTTGAAATCTCAACAGGAAGTGCAATATGTTCCCTCTCCTATCATTGCTTTCAGAGGCGGCCTGTGTGAGGGGGAGGCAGGCAGAGCAGGGAGTTGGCAGGAGAGTGAAGGTTTGAATGTGCATTTCAGTTTCAGGCTTTGATACGATGTCTGCTGCCATAAATACTGGCCCCAACAGCGAGCATGATAACCTGTCCCAGTTTTCTCAAAGTGTCTCGTCCGTCAGAATCACTTTGTTCACGAGGAATTTTAGTCCTGTTGAATTAAGAGTAATTTCTCGGCACAGCACCAGTCCAGCAGATAAACTGCTTAACATTGCACTTAATCCATCATGCAAGTTGTAAATGGAGACACCTGCGTAAGCTTGCTTTGTCATTGCAACAGTGGTAACAATGCATTTTCTATTAAAAGACATTTCAGAAACTCAAAGAGTGACTGCATCATATTATATTTATTGTCCTAAAATGGATAGTTTTGTTCCTCGGATGTAATTTGCTGACTCATACTTTAAGTCTATAAAATACCTGATAAAAAAAAAAACACACTTTTGACTGCATAATCCATGTAAATATCAAAGCGCTAACTGAAAATCACCATTCACATATGTGTTGTTTATCTGCTGTTCTGGAACTACATTGCTAGGCAAAACCAAAGCCTTATTGTTGGTTAGAAATAAAATATTTCTTGAAAATGTTCAGTCTTTGATTATTACAAGGGTTTGTTACAAGTGTTATAAGCAGCTGTGGGCTCCTGGTTCATTTTTGCTTTATGTCGTGCCAAACAACGTCTCTGGCTGTTTTAAAATCAGTAAACTGCAGGAAAAAAATCTTATCACTTTAACAGGGTTCCATGAGTCATGGAATTTGTGGAAAGTCATGGATTATTGGAAAGTCTGTTGTAAACAGAAAAAATCAGAATTATTTAATAAATTATTGGGATGAGTCAGGAAATATGGAAAGTAGTATTTATTTTCCATTATGTTCATGGTATGTTCACGTCCCCTGCAGATGTAGTTTTGGGGAGACAATTTTGGGGAGAAAAACAACAACAACTCATACTATGTTTATAATAGGTCATGGAAATTCAACATTTTACTCATGGAAAAGTCAGGGAAATTTGTATTTGACATAGAGTGGGAATCCTGTGGGGATTAAATCCCTGCAGCAGAGAAAAAATAAAATAGAAATTGCAGAAATGAGTCTGGTTCAGCCCACCATGCTTCCTATTTCCCCCCCCCGTTGGTGGCTCACTCTCATGCCTCATGCACACCATTTGTCTGGGATTTTATTGCTCGGGAATACACAGACCAGTCAGGGGTGGCTTTGACAAGAAGACAAACACACACACACACACACACACACACACACACACACACACATCAGCAGCTTGGTTGCGACTGCTCCTAGCCCTCTCTCCTTCAGGGTGAGGAATTGCATGGTATGGAGAGGCAGAAGGGAGAAGCCCAGAGCCTGTCCAGCTGCTGAGCGGAGAGGTGCCGACAGCTGCGTGACAGATATTTTGGGAGGCTGCAGCACGCCTGGGATAATGACGGGCTTGATTTGGAGGAGTGTGTGTGGAGGGAGGGGAACGGTTAATGTGCATCCAGACACCACAGTGTGTACACAGCCATGCCACTCTCATAAACTCTGAGGCTAATGGCTCAAGCAGCGAATGAAGATAACACAAAGAGAAGAAGAGACTTTCAGTGCATTAGCTATTGTGTTATGTAACTGTGTTACCCTTTGATGATGCAGAAAGAGACTTGGAATAAGACGTTTTTATTATGTCATTCCATTGAGTGAAATTTCTTAAATGCTGCTCATGGTTGTGGTTTTCATTAGTCCATTGTGTTGCAATGTTTGAGGTCAGCTGCCAAGTTGACACAAAGTGTTTACCAGTCAAACACTCTGGTGAAAGGTAACATTATATGTCAGTGTGGTTGATAAAGGAACACTGAGCAGCTATGATAGCAGACCTCTTGGGCTATATGATTATACCAACACCCCAAAGCTTTGTGTTGCAGGGGTTTTCAGACTTTTTCCTGGACCCTCAAGGTGACTTTCAATAGTTCAAGTTTATTTAGAGCCCTCAATCACTGTTATAGTCTCAAAGGGCTTTCCAGGCCCACAGTTTATAGAAAACAAAATAACACCCACTGACCTCAACCCTCATACTGAGCAAGAGGAAATATTAAAAAACAAAGGAAAAAAACAAAACAAAACAAAACAAAAAAAAATGAACAGAAGCCAATACGGGTAAAATAGAAGAAATCCCAGGAAGGACCACAGATAGAGGGAAGCCTCTTCCAGACCGGCCAGGCCAGTGCAATGGGTGCCAAGAGGGCAATTATTTACTCAAATTAAATACAGTCAAATACACGCTGAGCCCCATTTGAAGCAATTTAGCCCCAGCAACCCTGATATGAAAAGATATTTTGGTTTGTGTTGAGTATTAAACTGATATCATACTTGAACACTAACAAACAAATTCAAAGTGATGAGTTATAAAAGCAACGTTAAAATATTCGCACATGTATTTAATTTTGTGGTATCGTAACAGTTTCATGTGAAATTATTTATAGTAAAATAGTGAAATTATAAACCATTTTATGGCGGACCCCCTGGAAGACCCTCAAGGACCCCTGTTGGTCCTCAGATTCAACTTTGAACCACTGCTGTATTGGATGTGTCTTGTTTCATTACTGGAAGTGAGTCTTCTATGCTGGCCTTGGAAACTCAGTTTCCCTAGGAACAATAAATTAATTGTCTTGTCTTGTTGTTTCACATAACCACACATGTTGATATCAGATTGACTAATCTATGAGCTCATGTCCATCAGCCATCAGCCGTCCATCATTTTGCCGTATCAAATAAAAAATGCTAAAATGCTTGGAAATGTTGCAAATGTTGATCACAGAAATGTGACTTAAAGTTAATACACTTGCTTGAGTTTGATGAACTTTTTCTTCGATGAAAAGAAAGAAAAACTAATTTGCAGTTGAAACAGATTTGCTGAATAAAAACAGGACACGTATGTAAGACTTAATCACATGACCAGTTGCTCTTTAACCTCTGACTTCAGACAGACAGAGCTGGCTGTCATGGCAGATGGCGGCAGCCAAAACAAATACAGGTGGACCGATGAAGAAATCCATGCAGTGTTTTGTGTCATATATGCAAAGAAATAACAGTGATATTGGATGGCAAGCAGGAGACGGAATTCTGTCCATCTTTGCAAAACTAGCCGAGTAGCTAGCAAACAAAGTGGCTGCCCTGAGCAATACATCATCATTCGGCACCCATGGGAGGCTACACTGTATTTGCTTAAACACATCTTCATATGCTTAATTTTTTTTTTTTTTTGCAGTATCTAATTCAACATTTGAATGTTTCATGGAAATGCAGCTTATGACCTCCATTGATGCCTGAGATCAGTAGGGATTGCCACAGCCTCAACAGAGCTTACACCCTCCCACACAAGTCTGTGGTACAGATCCCCACTCCAGCTCCCATCTGGTTTCACAACAGAGATGAGTAAGCTGTCTTACGGGAACAGAGATCCAATAGAGTCTAGCAAGGAGGTAATTTATTACGATGCAAAATACTGTAATAACAACACTGCATTGCCATTTACGTTTTTTTTGGTCTTGACAATGAGGCTTTGGTGTTTGAAACGTCTCAGGACGCCCGGCCCTTGCTCATTGCACCGTCCTCCATTGCTGAGCAGTTTCAAATATGAGTAGGCGGTGGGAGGAGACTGGGAGTGTCTTGAAATTAGAAAGGGTCAATTGGAGTTTTCTGGAAAGTGAGTTTTGAAAGCCAGAAATCCCAACACCTGGTGAAGTGAGTCATTGGCATTCATCATGAACCCAATCAACCCCTGCAGATATATTACGGAGCAGTAAAAACCTTACTTATTGCCCCTTTAATGCATTATTGCAGCGCCCATATCTCCAGGTGGCCTCAGAGTATTAAACAGAGCGATGTAAGTAATGCTCTATCCAGTCTGTGCCTACAGCTACTCTCCCGTGGGCCCCTGTTAGGCCTCAGGCTCCAATGATGACTTATTGAGTCGGCTCCTCTCTGGCGAGCACCGGCCCCCCTGTTTTAATGGAGGCCCTCTTAACAGCTCTTTCTGAGGAATTTACAGCCCTGGCCCTGCACTGCTCCGGTCCAGGAGAGGGAAGGCGGGGAGGGAAGCACACTGCAGCCTTGTCCCAACAGAGCCTGCAGTGGAAATGTACTGCTTCAGGCAAGGTGGCAGCAGAGCTCCTGTGTGCATGCGTGTCTCAGTGTGTGTGAGTGCGTGCATGCTCCTGAGCTTGTATTCATGTGTATAAATCTAAGTGAATGAGTGAGTGGTTATAGGAGGGCTCCAGTTCTGTAGGGGTTCTCTGTAATTTCCCTCTCTGCAGAGTGTAATCGCTTCCATGTGGGCCCTCCCCTACGAGAGAGAGAGAGATGGAGGGGCCTCATTGCAAAGGTGGGACTTAAACACATAGACACATATAGGCTTACGAATGCTCTCTTGAAAAAGAAGTGCCCAACCCACTCTCTAATACATGTAGCAGGACAGACTATAAACTGTTTTATTTTTACATCGCGTGAGCTTGAAAGTTGTGAGGTTCTATCTGACTTTTCTGTTATTAAAATTGAGAGATCCACCTATTTGCGATCACTGAATGTTACTTTACAATTTAAACAAAGACTCTTTTTGGGGTTAAATATTTAAGAAGATAAGAAGTACACAACAGTTTTGCAAGATGGTAACTCAAAGCTCAAAAACTGCAAAACAGCAGGCAGGTTAATACACATAACTGAAGCAAAACTAACAGGCAAAAGTTTTTGTGAGGGCTACCGCTGCACAAGTTGCGCTGTGTGTCTGTCGGGTGGAATGCCCTGGGGTCTGGCCGGCCAGACGGTCACAGTCAATGTGTGGAACCAACAGAGCAGAAAAACAACAGGACCTTTCGCACAACAAGCTCCCCATTTAAAGACACACTTCTCCAGAGATCATTTGGAATTTCAGCAACAGTGACAGACAACTGACCTATAAAACAAGAAATGACAAGACTTTTTTTAAGAAATGATGCACTTAGCAAGAGTAAGAGAAAGCAGAAAGACAGAATGATGAGAAATTGGCAGCATGGTCTGATCAAACTGAGACCGAAGTTTAAAATGTACATGCACAGAGCCGATGCACGGGGACAATGGCTTTTGCAACGTGTCCTTCAAACATCTGATCTATGAAAGATCTATGAAAGAGCAGCAAATATCCTAAGTGACCCCCTGCCCAGGAAACCACATACCTCTATCCACGCTTTGAGACGGAGCATGAAGAGCTGCAAAAATTCAACACTGAAATGGTGAGCAACACCCCCTGCTGTTCTTGTACATGCACTCCAGCCAGCCTGCTGCACTTACACTTCATACATATACAGATTGAAACAGCCACATGACATATAAAGTAAGCAGTCTGTGTTGTATTAACCACAGTGCCTAGGGGCTTCTTTTTTTAGCTGTCTCAGTGTATAAATCCAAAACCAAGGCCTGCTTGCTATATAAGTGAGTGTGGATGCTGGTTGAGTTTTGGTTTGACAGCCCATTATTTCATAAGAGGGTCCTCTGGGAACCCATCCAGTTTTCAGAGGATATTGAGCGGTGGCATGGCCAGCAGGCCACATAACAGCTTCGGCCTTTCTTGCCAGTTCAGCCAGAGGCGACGCATGCCTGCTCCTCCTGCAGGCCTTGTGGAGAGGAGCCGGCTGCTGTGGGAGAAGTCAGGGGTCACTGCTCAGCTTAAGTGTTACATTTTTCTCGGCGCCATTGGTTGCATCACAATATTCTTACAGAGAAGTTGTTGTGTTAGATTGCTCATAAACACAAGGAATGAAATGTCAGAATGTTCTTCAGGCCACAGCTGTGATGGTCATCAAATAAACCAAAACATGATTAACTCTTAAGCCCTGCCAGTTCCATCAGTTGGTTTGTCATTGCTGAACATTTTTTGCGAGCTGAACCCACAGAACTTTATTTTAAATTCTAGGAGAGATCCCAAGGTCTCCAAAGATACCAAATATGCCCTGTTGAATTACAGAATATCTCGCACAAGCTATCGAGATATTTTTTATTTGATGTAATGGGGCAGCCATAAAATAATGCCGTCTTTGGTTGAATATTTCACTTATTATAAACTTGATGTACTTCAATGAAATGTTGCAGCCAGCAGATACAGACTATATGTGACATTGTTGTTCAAAATGGAAAAACATGTTTTTTCTAACTTTGAAGCTACTTAAAGGGAAATTTTACTGGAGTACTTTAAGGGGTTATTAATAACCTTGATTACCATTATAGTCACTGTAAAGAGCAACAAGCACATATGCAAATGATCAAAACCATTAAGTGTAGTCAGTTGAGCAAATGTAGAATTTTAACATTCTGTGAAAAAATTTTGAACACAAAATTTGAATAGAAAGCAAGATATTTGGTTTTTAGTCCCATTAAAAATGTGATATATCTTACATTTCATCATATATCTCTATTGCAGCCCTTTAGTCACACTGCTTCTTCTGACACTGATGTACAATAAAAGTTGTTGCCTATGCTACTGTAGTGATATTGAAGTGATGCCTGTAACCTTTAGGCCATAGCTGCAGACTATAAATAGCCTACTGTAGTTAATCTCAAGGTGAAATCACTGAAAATGTTAATCACTAGGCTTATTTTAATATTTCAAATGAATGCCATGAAAAATGACAGCCTCAGTAATATGATTTTTTTTTTTAAAGATTCAGCCCTTGCAAGTTTTGTATTATGGAAAGCCCTGCAAGGCATTTAAAGTCTAAATTATTCCAGTCGGACTGTCCACCAGACCAGATCTAAAATAGATTGTATTCATATTCATATCATATTCAGACTTAAAACCATATTCAGCTGCAAAAGCCATACACCTACCCAATATAGCCATGTTGGATCTCAGAGGTCTAATCCAAATTGGGCAGAGCAGGGCAAAGTCATTTGCAATGGGAAGAGAAATGCCTCCATACCAGAGTTGCCTATTCAGAGTCAAGGAGAAAAAAATACCCTGAAAACCAACACACATTGTGACCTGTCAATGCCAGACAGAAATTAAGATCCAGAGCTGTTCCTCTGAAAAAAAATGTAGATGTGTAAGGAATAGATAAGCTTTGTAGTGCACAATATGTTGTGTTGAAGTGCTGTTCAAACTCAGCAGGAAGAAGAAAATGCTGCTTGCGTGTTCAGACCTCACCTCTAGATGGTGGCATTGTCTTCATTCTCAGCACTGATCTCTTTTCATGGAGCACAATGATTATGTGAATACAGGTTAAAGTCATTAACCCTTACTGGTTTCCCTTATTAGATCTATACCAATCACCAGTATACCACAATAAAGGGAAACAGATGAGTTAGTGGAGGATTTTTAAGCTTTGAGACCACTGAGATGTTGATTATGCAGGAGGGGCTTTAACTTGATATAATGAAGGTGTCCTTTTATTTTGTAGTTTTTATTTCCATAGGATGGACAAGAAAGTCATTGCTCATGCTTCCTCATTCAGAGTCTATAAATTTTTTTGCATCTCAACACATTTTTTAAATAAGTACACGACAGTTTGGTATCTGCAGCTTCTTCCTCATCATAAGCAGATGTCAGAAAAACATGAAGTGATATGTTTATCATTGATCAAAAATAATGGCAGGCCACATAATTATATCATGCTCCCTATATGCCCTATGCATTTACAGTATTTCACTCTTGAATTTTTAACATTATGTGCATCCATATGCCATTTTTTCTCTTGTACTGCATTGACAATGGAGTTCTGGCTGATCATTTTAACTTTTTAAGTTAAACATCCTTTTTGTAATCAGAAACTTCATATTTATTGTTCATTCACCTTATTCATCTGCTTTTGGAGGTGCCACAAAGATTTTTATCCATAGAGAGAATTCTTTCTATCAAGTGACTCAGGCCTGCTCTTGCTACATGTATCTCCACGCCACATCTATCCCTCGGTGTTTAGTCTTTTTAGCTGCAGGCAAATTGAATGCCTCTGGAAAGATAAGGAGCTTTCAGCGTTATCACAGGCCATGCAGGGGTTGAGAAGAGAACGAGCTACCTGCATGCACAGCACCAGGCTGAGGGGGAACGTAGACGCAATACTGTGAAGTAATTGGTCAGTCGGCGTGTCTCCCCCCTGCTCCAGAGTCTGTTGTCTGTGGTGACTGGCCCCGTCCCTAAATGACATTAATTATGCTCCTGTGGTCCAAGGCTCAATGGGATGAATGTGGCTTTATCACTCTGTTTCCTCCTAATGAGCAGCTTTTCAGCAGGAGGTTCCAACTTTCTCTGTGTGTGCTTTCCTCTGCCAGGGAACTGTCAGGCCTTATTACAAGCTTTGTCATACGGTATATATTAAATTAACATGCAAATCCATGTACAGACAGTTCCTGTTTTGTTATGATGTTAATTTCTGAGGGATTTTAGTGTCTGACCAATTAGCAACTTAACCTAACGGGTCCATTTACAACATTAGAGTCAACACTGAGTCCGATAGATGCAGAGCAGTATCTTCCTAATGTTTTTCTTTCTTTCTTTCTCTTAACTATATTTTTATTAATTTTACTGTAGTTTTACTCTGCAAAGCACTTTGCATTGCTGCTGCACTTTCTACATTATATGTATGGTATTTTTATTTTACTGTACAGCACTTTGAATTCTCTCTTTGTGATATGTGCTGTCACAGATTTCTGGGCACAGGTTAGACAAGTTAACAGTGTGATATGTTTGATAGATTAGATTATCTCACTGATTTATCAAATAGTTCCCTCTTTGCCGGCTCTGTGGCCAGCTGTGTGGGGGATCTCAGGGAGGGCAGGAATGATGTCTGTCTTTCTCAGATAACTAAAGCTTGTGGAGTGTGAAGGGGAAGGGCTGTGTTATCCACAATAACGAGTCTCGCTGACCTGTTGAATAATGCATCTGACAACTTTGCTCTATTTTCTCAGTTTTCCTGGCTTTCATAGAGAAGTCTGAGTGAATCCCAGTGGATTGTGTCCTGTCTGTGGCAGTGTCTGGGCGTGCTCTGTCTCAGGACAATGAAGTGGCAAACAAGAAAAATGTGATATTCAGCACAGACTGGGCTGGACTGCTCCCACAGCAGTACTCAGGTACATTTCACAACATCTGCCACATGAGAGCCCAGTGAATTTTATTAATCTGGCCTGGTCCTGGGTACTGCTACTGCTACCACTACTACACCAGTACTACTACTACTACAGTACTACTGCTACTACTGCTAGTGTTACGACTACTACTGCTGCTGCTGCTACCACTGCTACTACTACAACTATTACCTCTGTTGCTGCTGCTGTCATTGCTAGTACTACTGCTACTACTACCTTACTACTTCTACTACTACTACTACTACTGCTACCACTACTTATTTATATAGCATATGGTTACAAAGTAAATCTACGATACAGAATCAGAAATTAAAACAAAATAAGCAGGCAAACCAATTTAAAGTAGCTAAAGATAGGGTAAATTTATAAAGAGGTTAACCTTTGGATGAAGGTTATTAGTAAGAGCTTCAAACTATGGAATCGTGTAGTAGAGTCATGTCTTATATATAAGTATTGACAACTGCATACATTGCAATTATGTCCTTACAATGGTGTCTCTATGTGTGCAGTCTTACGTTAAATGTGTTTGATTTGGGAATTCTTCCCTTACAGGAACTAAAACAAGACCTTGAACGAGGTATTTTGTGTGCTCACTGATGTGGAATTTGGGAAGCTGGGAGGGGAATGGACTGGAGAGAGATGTTAAGTTGGGTGGTCATTTACGTCCCTGTGTAATGACATTCAGAGACCATTGAAAAAAGAATGGTAAAATTGGTAATCAATCTGTGAGAGCTTCCCTTGTGTTCGCTGACATTCAGCAGTCCCTTAAAATCCAGGAAGACATTTCTAACACTTAATCTCTCTCATCATGATTACTTTTCCATAATACAACATGTGGGCTGTTCTGTGTTTCCTCTATCTCACTTATTCCATTTCATGTTTTCTAGTAATACCTGGGTTGACAGTCTCAAGAGCACAGGTCTGTCCTGCAAACAGCAGCAGGACTCTCTTGAGACATCTCCTGGTTGCCATGGCAGCAGGTGGATTTGTTGGAGTGGCGATGTTACCCCGGCAACGGCTCCCCTTGCACGGGCATATACTGTACCAGGGCTGCCTTTTGGCCTTAAAGCTGCATTGGATTTATGAGCCTGTTGCTCACAAGTGCGGCTCGAGCTCACGGGTGTGAAATGACCCTGTGCAGCATCGACGTCACTGGCATCACAAAGTTCAGTCACAGCATTGATAAGTTAGCAGGCAAACAGGGAGGCTGTTGAAAGGGAGCGCATTCAACAAACAGCAGACAATACGACCTTTGGCTGGGTGGATAGATAAGTCTCCCTCTCTCTCTTTCGATTGCGCCTGCTCTCTTTTTCTCTGTGTCTTGTGTATCTATTAGCTATGATAATAAGGACAAGGGTTGAATGGTGGGTGGGGGGTCTGACATTAGGGAAACATTAGAGAGAGATTGGGAGATGCCTGTCCTGCCTCAGAGGACCAAAGTAAAAAAAAAGGAACAACAGAAATTTGTGAGTGGAGGTGGAGTTAGATCAGGGGAGGGTGAAACATAAGGGCTTAAACCATGTGCAGAGTGGCTAAGAGAGACTGTGAGTTCAGGTCCTGTGCTGACAAAGAGAAAGAGTGGATTTCAGAGAGAGAAAGAGAAAGAGCAAGCCTCATGCAGCAGTGACAGAAAGGGGCAGTGGTGGTGGTGGAGGGTGCGAGGGAGAGGAAGTCTGATAATCAACGTGGGAAATGACAGTGTAAATTGTTTGCTGCGGCTGCATCCAGAGAGCGGGCTGTTCTCAAAACAGACATGAATGGTGGTGACAGCAAACAGCGCTATGTGTCAACTTTCAGGATGCACATCAAGCCACGGGGGGACGGCTCAGCAACCAGCACCGCCAGGACATTTGGACCTATAAATGATACATCCAAATGTACTAATTTAGGTAAGGGCTGGTATTGGCAAATATAAGAGAGAAAGAGAGACAGAAAGAGATTCATAGAGTCTGAAAGTGTCAGTGTGTTCTGTTGGAAAGGGCTCAGTTTGTGGTAATTACTATGTTTCACATGTCAGTATTTAATAGACAAGTTGGGACACAAACTCTTTTTCCAGATAATGCCACACCTGAACGCACTGCAGCCACAAACCATGATAATGCAGTTGCTTTTGTTTCTTCCTGGAGCAAATAAAGACTACTATATTACTATATTACGCAATTCAGACTTCTATTCTGTTAAAGTTTATATCCGGTGTTATCTTTGCTCCAAGAATGTCCAGAGGTCTGACCCTGCTTGCTTTTGTTTATTACACCACTGAGCTTTCCAGCTCCATGTCAACTAATTCTGAAAGTCATTTTTTTGTAGCTGATAAGTCCTAAGTATTTTTTCCAGGCAATTTTAATTTCATTTCCTACTACACTGTGCTTTGAGAAAGTACTCAGACCCTTGGCTTTGCAGTCAAATTATTTCAAAATGCACATGTTGGAGATTTTTTTGTTTGAGTACCATGCAAAGCAATCTGTTCATGAAAGTGAAAGCAGATTTGTAGTAATGTGCGTGAAAGTGTAAGATTAAGATCACAGTCCTTTGCTTCTTAATGTGGCTTAATGGGGTAACTGTAGGCTATAAGCTGTAGGCTAGACTCAAATGTCAACCATTAATGAACCATTATATCCCATATTGTATTTAAATGGAGAGTCTAGCCTGCACCCTTGAATCTTATAATGTGGCAAGTCAGCCCAAGCAAAGCTGAATATTTATGCACATTTAATTTATTTAATAAATTTCTGCACTTATGTGTTCCCACTGGTAGAACAAAGTGTTTTGCACAAAACATGGACAGAAAATTGCAAGTAAATGCATTTGGAAATAACTTACTAGGCCATCAAAATGTGCCAAAAGTTAAGGAGTCTGTGTACTTTTGCCAACTATTCCACTAGTCAGATTCTGCACTGGGCCTAATTTGCAATAGGCCTGTTCTATTGTCTTGAAAGTGTATGGTGTTGATTTGCAAATGGAAAACAGGGTACCAGCTTTGGAAAGCTAGATATAATATTGCTATCTACATGAAAACTACCTACTTTATTATCATATTTCAATGTAAATCGTCACACACATGATCACAGACATCTATTTGACACTTATGGGTAGGTAACATAACAGCACTGTGTTGCTGTCTGGTGAAAATCTCATATCTCCCAAACATTAACTTCTCAGGAACTAAGAAAAACAGCCTTGTTTTCATCACTGTGCATTGTTGAGATTATCCAATGGGTTTTGAAAGGGTTTCATAAGCACCGAGAGCAGTCAGTTTTTCTCAACTCATAGAGGAGAATCTCATTCAACTGATGTTAATATGTTAAAATCACCAGAATTGAAGTGAAGAGGTTTTCACATGAAGAAGGCAATCGGCATCACTGACACCTGCTATACTGGGATACTGAATGCTTCTAGTCCTGAGTGAGTCTGGTAGAAAGAAAAGGTCAAAGAGTCACAGTTTGATAGAGGTGTGAGAATCCACCCATGAGTGTGTGTGTGTTTGAAGATGCGCTGCTGAAAGACATCGGCTTGATGAATCACCACTAGTAAACTCCAACAGGTCAAAGACCAGCAGGTCGATGGTACTGCCTGGCAGCAAACTGTAGGATGTAGTGGATAACTCTGCTGGCTAAAGCTTGGTTGTAAAAATGCCCATTTTGTTAAATTATAGTTAATCATATGTTCTCCAGTTTTACTCAGTATTTAATAGATACTGTCCTGTAGCTCACAAGCCTCTGCCATGGCGAGGTTAATAATCAGACTGGGGATACAGCTCAGGGTCAGCATGTGGCTTTGAAAAGGTGCTGCTGATTTGTAAAACTTCACTGTACGAGTAGTGCTGAGATACCTCTGGGAAAAAAACATACCTCTGCTCTTGTCTAGGATCCATGCTACAAGCTTCTAGATAGGATTCATGGTTGTGATCAGACTCTGAAACCAGTGAGACCCTGCAGAGTGAGGGTGTACTCTTAATACAAGACTATTTCCTGCTTAGATGCATCTGTTTAACAGGGGAATTTGATAATGTATCACCCACTGAGCTTATTCTTGCACTACAGGAACAACATGCTAGGTCTTCTGTATTTTATACAGTATGTGTTGTGATGACTGGGTCTGACAGGCTGTGTAATTTGAGATGTGTTGACACTACCATTACCATTCATGAGAGAAGAGTATGGGCTGTGTAATACTGGTACTATATGAAGAAATAGTGGCATATTTTTGTTATGAATGTTATGATAAAAGGTTGAAATACTGAAATAAAGAAGCCGGCTACAGAAACACCATAACAGCTTGGTCACGTGATTTGCTTGAACCTTATATTTCATGCAATATGTCACGACAGAGGACTGGTATCAGCGCTGTGGTTGCTGGGCAGCAAGGCCCTGAGCACATGCAGATGCGGTTTGCACATCAGAAAGAGAGAAGTGGTATATGACAGTGAGACAGAACATCCTGCTGTTTAAACTAACCAGCTGAGTGGGGGATTGAAGACCTGTGGCCTTTTGTCAGTTGACAAAACAGACCGATTTCACACTTCAACAGTGTTTCATTTTCATTTACACATATAAATAGGTAAAGATACATTGATATAGGAAAACAAACACGAGGGAGAAAATGCCTAAAAACCCTCAAGGGGCTTGAAAGGTGGGATTCTCCAGTTTACAGTGTAAACACATTTCTCTTTGGGAATTTTCTTTAAAGAAGATTTCATGTCAGTGAACAGTACATGTACAGGCAACATCACAGCTTATCAGAATACCAGAATAACATTAGGATAATGGTTTGGTATGCTCATTATTTGACCATTCTTGTTGGAAAGTGGGATAAGTGGCATTTTGCCAAAAAATGAGCACAGTATTTCATCAAAAGGCTCTTGCTGACCTCTATCTGATGGTTAAGAAATACATTTGTAACCACACACACAAAAAGAATAAATAATTAAAGGGTAAAATGCAAATGATTCAAGTGAAAACCTTATAATATATTAGGTGCAAATAGAGCCTAACTGCACCTAATAGCTTTTATAGAATACCCATTTTCTGTATCCTAATCTCTGTGAAAATATGAATGTGTTCAATGTTATGTTTTGAATAAATAGCAATTCAATGTTTAAGCAACTCTATCAAACCCTCTAAACCCTCAGTATGCATGTGGTGCCCTTTCCTCCCCTATCTGACTTCTCACCTCCTTCCCACTCTTTCCTCTCCAGGGTCTCAGAGCCTCTCCCCTCTCAGAGGGCTGGATCCGCCCATCTTCACTGAGCCCATAGAGGACTGCTGTGTGGATGAAGGAAGTGACATCACACTGCATGGGGTTCTCACTGGGAGCCAGCCAATCAAAGTGTCGTGGTTGCACAATGGTGAGCAGAGACAATTTATAAAGATACCTCTCACATTGCTTGCTTCGAGGCAAATGCATGTTGTGTATATTGAGAATATGTACACTGTACATTTTAAAGGTACACTATGTAGTTTGTGACGGCTAGTGGCGTTGGCCTGGTGCACTGCAATGCCACTAGTGGTCACAAACTACATTAGGAACCTTTAAGGCCCTGATAATAAGCCTAAATAAATTTCTGAAATTCAGTTTTCTATATTTTGTGTCTGCTGGTTGCATCACTTAATTGAAACTATGTCACTCTTACACTGAGTGAAATATTCACTCAGTGTTTTATGGCTGCAGCATTACATCAAATAGAAAATATCTAGATGTCTTGTACATCATTTTATACACGTTTCCTTATAACTCAGCAAGACATATGTGGTATCTTTGGAAGCCATAGGAACTAGAATTTAAAATAAAGTTCTGTGTGTTTGAACAAAGTGCGGCAGCATAGCATGTATTTGTAATAACAAACCCACCAATGGGACTGTTAGGGCTGAAGAGGTTTTAAGTGATGCCTCTTGTGTCCCTCCCCTGAAAACAATATGATCTTCAAGGAGGACTTATGTGAAGGAAATGTTTTGCCTATCTATCATCATTGTCTGTAATTTCCTTGTCTATTGTACTTGCACATACACAACACTACTTAGGCCTGTGGGAGAGAGTGTTTCTAGTGTGGCTGTTTGCTTTTGTGGGCAGGTGAAGAGGCCCGTTTTGGGAAGCGTTCCTTCAACGGCACGGAGGTGAGTTTTACTGTAAGGGAATGCCTGCCGGAGGATGCAGGTGCCTACACCTGCCTGGCAGAGAACAGTGCGGGCAAGACGTCCTGCTGCGCCGCTGTATTTGTCAGAGGTGAGATGGACATGGCACACTTGGAAACCTTCTATGTGGACAGTTCAATATGCTATAAACAGTTTATGCAGAGCTGGGTTGCAGGATTTTGCATCTATTTCATAAACACTCGAGGTTTACATTCTCAGCTGGAGATCTAGAAGTGTAGTCTACAACACAAACTTCTGCTATAGTCACAAATATGGCAATAATGCAGAGCTGATAAGTAAGTGCAGCAGTAAGAGTTTCATTTCTGATTAAACTTGTCCTGTGGTTTGTTGTCTCTTCTCCTTTCTCACTGTTGTTGCTGACTCCTGATGGAACCAATCCAGACTTTGAAACTATCTGTGGGGAGCAGAACAGTATCTCAGACATCCCAACTTCCGCCTCCAAGAGCACCGTGGAAAATGGAGCATCGCCTCAGTCTCCCATAGACGAATTAACGGTCTTCAGAAGATCGAGCTCTCCTACAGTCTCGGATAACCACAGCCCAGTGGGGCCTCCAAAAGGTGAAGGGACCGTCACTTATCAAATAGGATGGACAGCTTCATTTTAGATATAAATACAGAGAATTTTATCAGGTGTGACTGCAGCTCATTTCATTAGTTGGAAGTGCCACATTCACTTTATTCCAGGTAGAGCATGATGTTGCACAAAGGTGTAGATGCTACGTGCTTTGCTGTACAACAGGAGAAGAAGTTTTGCCCCTTTACCATTGTTATTCATGTTCTTCCGCACAGCCAGGAAATCTATTTTTTGAAAGGGAAGTACATCATTTCCAGTCCTCATGTGATTGGCTCTCAGGCATATCTTCAGCCGGTCAGGAATTCTGTAAAGAGATGGTGCTTTCACAGTGCTATAGATGTGATGCACCTACTTAAAGCTTTCAGTCCCAGCACCATGTAAGGAAAAGGACAGTGCTGGGTGCGTTGAACCTGGAGAGCCTGTTCGCTGATAGCCATAGACAGAACGCAGCCACGCCTCCTTACGCCACCTCAAAACTCACCTGCACTCTTATCTGTCACTGCAGAAGTCGTCCCAAAGAGGAGAGCCAACTCAGGGACAGGTAAGAGACACACACACACACACTTTCTCACGATCTCTCACAGCTGACTGAATGATGCACCTGCCTTTTCCTCATCTGTTCATTTTCCCTTTCTGACTGTTCAATGGCATATTGTCTGGTTTCTGTTGCCTTGTGTGTCTTATTTCAAATGCTACAGTGGTTTGCCCTCGAGCTACTCCCTCTTCTTTAGCCTTTGTCCTTGCTATAATATTGTCTGTTGGCTGTCATTGTATTCCCATAGTGAGGAACTTTACTCTGAGCTTAGCCTAGCATATACTGTAGTTGCTGAACTGGATACATGAAGGTATTGCATTACAGAAAAAGTAATAGCATGAAATGTTCGGATAATTAGTTCTCCTGGTCTATAATGTGTGCAGAAGGTAGAGAACATGAAATGAATGTTTGTTCTGGTATTTTGTTCTACCAGTAAGTATTTAAATTTGAAGTAAAATGATGTTAGACAGGGGAATGCATTAAATGAAATGCTCTTGTAATGTCAGACTGGACCATGTATCCTGTTAAAAGGTACACTGTAGACACTGGAGCTATTTAGACATAATATGGTTTTATCAGATTGCCTCCAGTCAAATCCAGCCCATACTGATGCCACAATATTTGAATATTGACCAGTTAAATGGAATGGTCTAGTCTGATGTAATGGTATGGTCACAGGAAATGACATTGAGGTATGTGACATCAAGTGTGTGACATGCCTCTAGACTTACAGTAAGTTTGTTCCCTTCTGGGGTTAGATTAAGTAAATTGGACTCTGCTATTCACTGGGTCCCGTGGGTGTTTTCAGGGTAAAGTTGCATAATTTAACACACTTGATTACACAAGGACTGGTTGTGCTTGTGTTGGGTAGGTCATCTGTGTTTGGTAATAAAATTTTGTCTTTGTTTTCATTTGAGACACTATAGACACTAGACACACAGGAGGGACTAACACTCCCAGTTACCATATAGTACGGTGCAAACCACATAACATGCAATCTCATAGCTTTACAAGTCATGCTAATTACCAGGAATATACTAGGAAATAACTTGGTAATGTGTATATATGTATATCTACTTGAATCTTATTTAAATCTTATTTTAATTTTAAATCTATATCTGTATCTGTATTCGTTTTAGCTTAATTAGTTTTTGTACATGCATAACTGGCTATTTATTATACACTTGTACACTTTTTCAGTTTCTGCTAGATCTGGATACTTAACTTTCTGTTTTATCCTATTTTTTTATTTGTATTACAATAATGTTTTTCTGGCCTATTCTGTAACATTATCATCATTAAAGTATCTATCTATCTATCTGTCTGTCTATCTATCAGTCTGTCTGTTTGTCCAGTAGATTTTGGAGAATGGATTTCAGCTAACAAAATGAAATGTTTCTGAAATGGTTACTCAGCATTTTGGCTTAAAAGCACTCATGTACCTGTTCCTGTGGAAGGAATTCTACTGTGTGATGATTATGCTCTGAGATTCAAAATCCTAACTTATTTTGTCCTGTCCTTACAGGCGCAGCACTACATTTTGAGAACCCACCACAGCACTTCAAAGTGAAGGTGGGAGAAACTGCCCGTCTGACGTGTTTTTTCACCGGCAGCCCTCCTATACTGTCCTGTTGGATCAGAAACAAAGAGCAGGTACAGAAGGCTTAAGCTAAAGCAGTATAACTAAGCCACATTATGAAATATGTCCACCATTTGCTGCTCTAGGTCCACTTGTATGGAAGATCCATGAGGCAAAAACTGTCTTGCGAAATACTTCATCAATACAGCCATTGATTACCTCTTAACATAATTTAAAAATACACGTTGAAGTAAGACTTTGGCCTTTGATTGCGTCTTCAAGCACTTCAGCCAAACAATCTTCCTTATATTTGTGTTTCTTTCTCTGGAGGTAGTGGACGGGGCAGAGCTGTGGACAGAAAATACTGACCGAAGCAGTACACTGGTTATAGCAGAGGCTAAACTGCAGCACACAGGACGCTACACCGTTGTAGTGAAGGATCGCAAGAGCTCGGCGCAGCACACACTCACACTCTCTGTCATAGGTAAGGCGACACTTCTGCAGATCCATCAAGGTAGAACCATGTGAACCGAAGTGGTGGCAGTTCTCAGACCGCTGACTTGTCTTCCTTGCACCAGAGAAGCCGCAGCCTCCTGCCTCCTGCCCTGTGATCTCCCTCGTCTCGGCCAGCAG
>OMKZ01038746.1:3495-15369 GCA_900302535.1 Neoniphon sammara | reverse complement strand
AAAAAAAAAAAAAAAAAAAAAAAAAAGTATTTCTGAATTAAAAAAGATCTTTTCGAACATCTTCTTTGCTGGAATTTTGGAGCCAGCAGTGCTTTTTTCATATTTGAGACACTTATTGTTTCGTGACACCTGTATTTCTGAAAAGACATGGAAATCACTGCCAGATCCACATACATGTTATTTGGCCCCCCAGATTTTGGTATGTCGCATACATATTTAGTATCTGTATCATCATAATAATATACAGTATAAAAAAATCTTAATTTTTCAAAAAACACAGTAACAATGTGCTTCACAGCAAGTGTGCAAGTGCAGAATAAAACATAAAAACAGGGTACCAACGAAAGTAAAAAGTAAGGCCCAACAGTGGTGTCGCAGGGAAAAAAGACTGAAATTAATGACAAAGTAAATAGAAAAAGCAAGACATAACTAATGAAAATATAAGATTCAATATTAAAGGAGACTAAAATCATACTGAGATTATAGGAAAGGATAGATGATAAAAGTATGTTTTAAAAAGAAATTTAAAAGAAGGCACTGACTTAACAAGTCTGATTTCCTCAGGCATGCTGTTCCACAGCCTTGGGCTCTGATCTCCCTTAGACTTCAGCCAAGACCCTGAAGCAGACAAAAGGCCCCTATCTGAAGATCTCAGGCTACACATAGGTTCATATGGGGTTAAAAAAAAAAGTCTAAAATGTAACTTGTAACTGGGAGCCAGACCATGAAGTTCCTTAAAGGTTATAAGTAAAATCTTAAAAAAAAAAAAAAAAAAAAAATTCCAAGACACATAGGCAGCCAGTGTAAAGATGTTAAGATTGGGGTAATGTGGTCTTGTTGAAAGCCTGGCAGTTGCATTTTGAACAATCTGTAGCTGGTCTAGACCTTTTTGATTAAGACAAATATAAAGGGCATGGTAGTAGTCTAATTGTGATGAGATAAAAGTATATATGACATGTTTAAAGCTTATAACTGATCTAACCTTTGCAAAACTCAAAAACATGACATGACCAGCCTTGTGATGTGGTGTTCAACATTTAAGTTGGAGTCAAACAGGTCTCCAAAATTTTGTATGACAGATTTGGTATAAGAAACAGGTGTGTCTGTATCAGACAGACACTCATCTGAAGCAGCCTACCATTTATTCAAACCATTTCATCTACCACTTCATCTCTATTTTCTCTGTGGTAGCCTGTGTTAATCGTGTGTTACGCTCATTGCACTTTCTGATTCAACATTTGCACTGCTGTACTTTATGCTGCGTGGTTTAAGATCACACCTTTGCAGGCAGACATGCTTGCACATTTCCAAAATGAGCAAGTGACAGAAATAGACTTAATGAGTCCTAGTTTTAACAAATTGAAAAATTCTCAAAGTTGTTCAGTCATTCATTGCTATCATTACATGACAGACAAAAGAGTACTACTTCATAGTTCAAGTATGATACCGTATAATTTGTTCAGTTTGTTCACTCGCTGTATCTGACAACTTTTGTTAGGAATGAATGAACCATTCATGTGTGCTACCCTTTAAAAGAGATGGTATAAATGTGGGTGACTCATTTTCTCAATTTGTTCAGCAGTTCATTTGCCAGACTAGAAAATACACTATAACCTAATTTATGAGTCAGGAGCCCAGTAATTTCAGATGAGCTAACTGTTCAGGTGCACAGGCCTTGACACCTTTCAGGCAAAAGGTATAGTACAAATGTGAATTATTCATTATTCAGATTACTTCATTTGAATGAACGAACCAGTCATGAATTAGACAGAAATCCATTTAGTTAAAAGAATGGATCTTCCCACATGAAACTTGAATACTTATCTACACATGATTTTCTTTTAGAAGTATCTGGTTAGAGTGTTGGGAGCTCCACTGTCTGTATGACTGGACAAGTGCTGAAGGCGATTTGCCTCAGAAATAGTATTCTGAGACCCTGGTATTTGTGCAGCAGACTTGTAGATCTTTAAGCACTTGAGATGAAAATCTGGGGTGTGTGTGGGGCAATGTCAGAGAAGCAGCAGCGCCTACGCTTGTCTGGGGCCAGGTAGGCAGTTAAAGGATTTGATTTTAGGGCACCAAGGCAGATGGTTTGCTAGTCTTATCCATTTTCATGGAAGAATTAATTCTCTTAAGCCAAAGTTTTGATTTGAATGTGTGCGGCCATGTCTGCAGTCGTGTCTATATCTGCCCCCTCTAACAAAAGGAGTAGAATTGGAAGCACATATGCAGAAAATCCTAACTTTCCTGCAGTCCTGTCATCCAAGCGAGAACAATGGGGGTATGAGCCAGGTTCTGACAGAGACAACTTAGCATGCTCCAGGCCCAAGCACATGGTGCACTCTGTATCACACTGAGTGCCTTTTCTCTCAATAGTGTCCACAACTGTTAGAGCAAGGCCAGGTCTTGCCATCCTGTTTGGTTTGTGTTCTCTCTGTATTCGAGACTGAACTAGCTTCCTTTGATGTGGGTCTAGTGAGCTGAAACAGTTGGATAGCTAGTTGTTCATGAGTGCCAGAGGATAGAAGTGAAAACTAACCAGTGCGCTGAAGCAGCCAGTATAATAAAATCAGCAAGGCCAGTCACACCACAGAGGTTAAATTTGTCACAAAATTCCACTGGGGAAAGTTCCTTGAATGAAAATGATGTTTGCATGTTAGTAGGGAAAGTTTTGAAGGCACCAGTTGCTACTCACCTAATCTTGCACTGCAACACCTCTATCTCAAGCTCACAGAGGTCTGGAGAAATTCTCATCACAATTTTTTATTTATTTTTTCTGTACAGGTTTCCTTTGTTAGTTTTGCTACGCTTATGATAAAGGTGGGTGAAAAGTGCGACTGAAGACTTACTTCAGCTTTGTCACAAATGTATTTTCAACATCACCATGCTCCACCCTAGCATAACTGTATTGAAGTATTACGACAGTCCACAGTAGCTCCAACCATCTGTTCTGCTTGAATTTCTTCAGACCACCATGAATTTGAGACAAAGTTGTGGCTACTGGTGAATAAGACTCGCAAGCAAAGAGTCTAATTGCTTGGTAGTATAATTCAGCAGCAATTTGGAGCTAAATTATAATTTCAGAGATATTCCAAGAGGTGACAATGATGCATGAAAACTGAAACATTCTTCTTTATTAGTGGAACATTTGAGCTTTTGCTCTCTTCGGTATCTTGTGAAGTGATTCTTTGTAACACCTGAGCTTTAAAGTAGGTCGTCCGAAGCTAAATAGCGAAGGAAAGAATTCCATAAACGTTTGAAATACCCCTAAGGGCACCATAAGGGTAGGATTGGACAGCACCTGCTGCTCCCCAGGTGCCGACCAAACCCTTCTGCCTGAGAGGCAGGTATAAGAGCTTCAAGCCCGCTGTAGAAAGGGATGCTTCCACCTTTGATTCTTAATTAACTGCCTGCATCTTAGCTTAAAAACAAGGAAGTACCTCTGTCAGAAAGGCATTAGGGCAAACTTTTGCTGGCCCCATTGCCTTGATGTATAATTTTTTCATTTTATCAAGGTAATTGGAAGAAGCAGTAGTATTAAAGAATGTGGAACAAAAAGCTTTTGACCGTACAAAACCAGACATATTTTCGCTCAGCTGGCATTCTTTAGTTAGACTGCAGTAAGTGCATAAGTGTTTGGATGAGAGTTTAAGGCTCTCTGTGAGGTATGAAAGAAATTGTTATAAATTGCTGTGCCACATTTTCCTGCCTGCAGCCTTGTCTGGATGGCTTTTTGTAACAGTAACAATGACAAAAATGCAAAAAGTATATAATGTATACCAGTAGGATGACCTGAAATGTGTGAAAATACATTAAAAACTTGAGTGCCTGGTATAGGAGACCTTTGATTTAAATTTTGCCCCTACAAAACATACACACTTACCTTTCCTAATCCTTGAAAAAGATGCCATATAACTCCATTACTTCAACCCTCACACAGTCTCATGAGAAAGTCAAATGGGTTTTCCAGATGACTGCAAATGCAGCTAATTTGCACATATTTTCTTTTACTCCTGCCATTTGTTTCTTCAAATTAATTAGCTTTATTGAGCTAAATTGCCCAGCCTAAGTCACTGTGTGGTATCTGTTAGGGAGCCATGGGCGGATGGAAAATGATTTGGTAAGAAAAGGCAGCAGATAAAATGGAACATTGCGCCCAACAATGGAATCCCTGAATGCAATTAAGCAAAAGAATTAGAACTCTCTGCTGTGAAAAAGAATGTCCTGCTTCAGAAGATCCTCTCATTCATGCAGGGAGAAAGAACTTTAGAACACTGATAAAATAAAGCCTTTCATTCCTCTTTGCTGGCAGCTCCTGGTGTCCGAGCATTGAGGAGAAATTCTGAAGCTTATACATTTTCATGCTCTAACTGTGAGCTGAGTGTATTTAATATTAGCAACCCCCCCTCTGAACAGCCTGAATTCTTTAAAGAATGGACTCTACAAGGTGTTCCACAAGAATGCTTGCAAATGTGTTTGTACCAAGTTGGTTGGTAGTGGGTTTGTCCTTGGAAAACCTTGTTCCATCTCCATCCAAAGACTCTGAATTAGATTGCAATCTTGCTACTGGGACGACCCCCCCCCCTTTCAATATGCCAGGGCATATTGAATGGCATAAATAACACAGCCAACATGTTCAAATACATGTAATTAGTAATGATATTGATTAGTTTTGCAGCTGAGGTGTGCAATAGAAGGGGAGCTGAATTATTCTCCTAAATTTTGGATTTGCCTCTCCATTCGGGTATGTTTTTGATTTGTATCAGCAAGGTGTTTTGTCTGTTTAAAATCATGTATCCCTATATCAATTATGTATTGACCTTACCCCCCACCCATTTTCACTGCTATCTTTGTATTTGTGGTTGCTGGACTTCATAGCAAAGATACTAGCTAGTGTGGATAAATCCAAAACCAATTCATACAACAATTCATAGACAAAACTGCATACCTAACTCATTGTCCTTGTAATAAAAGTAACTGTGAACAAAGAAAAAATGAGTGGCTTGTAGACCTGATGGTCTGCAAAGTGCAGTGTACCAACAGGAGTGTTAGCATCCATTTGTAGCACAACTAGCCTGTGCCCCAATCAAACAATGGCAGTCCATGAAAGCTGTGTGAAGTGTGGATTGACATTCTGTTGTCACAATTCAAAATGTGCAAGCATTTTTTTTTTTTATCTTTTAGATAACATTAAGCTACTGTACCAACTCTGTAACGTTACTCCATTCTTCCACGGACGGCTCTCTCATGTTTATACTGTTGTCTTCCTGCAACAACTCACCTCCCGCGGGATTTCAAAGCGACACCTCTGCTTGAGCAAGACTTCTTTCACATGTTAGACACACATCTATCTCTGTAAGGATCCTTTTCATAATGTTGGGGCTGATTACCACCCATTACTTGGGGTGAAGGTAAGCCGAAGAGAGATGAGTCGTCAAAGGAAATTCTTGATCTCACCAGCACAAACTGAATGTTACAGAAGATCTCCTACACCTTTCCTCACATCCCTTATCAACTTTGCTAATTGAAAATTGGCTGACATTTAGCAGGCTTCTCTTTTAAACTAATGATACAGTGAAATTAGTTTTTTGATGCAGTGATTGTTACTTGAAACTTGTTTTAATTTATTTAAGCTGCTTGAATTTCTGAATTACTTTGTTTTTAACTGATTGCATTGTCCAAGAACTACTGCCCTGTGGGCAATAGTAAACCTGAAACTTAACCTAATTATGTATTGTGTGCATATTGTTGTGCCATGTATGTGGTGTGTTTGATGGACACCCCATACCTATTTGTGTATGTACCTGTTCTCTGTCACTTAATGAATAATAGTGTCTTGTAAGCCCATGAGGACTGTGAATCATTAAGGATGGAACAAACTGAAATCAATCAATCAATCAATCAATCAATCAATCAATCAATCAATCAATCAATCAATCAGTCAATCAAATATTATGTGGCATTTACTGTAAACCTTCAGTACTTAAATAAGGTATGTGGCCCAGTATGTGCAATAAAGCCACATTACATACCATCACCATCATAGTGAAATCATCTACTAACACAGATTGTCCTCACTGTTGTCCTCCCATTAACCTTAAGTAAAAGAAACCAGGATTCCTCGGACCAAGGAGTGTATAAAGAATGAAGAGATAATACGTCACTGAGTTTGAAATTGGTGCAAAGTGTGGAGAAATTTGGTTGTCGTTCATGTCTTATTTAACAGGTTAGAGCCTCAGCCAGGTGTTGGAATTTTGAGTATTTTGTCTGTAGTTTACTTGCTCATATTTTATATATTTGATACATCGAATTGTACATTTTAAACTTGCATATGGCAACATTAGCATTGTTTTGTTAATGTTAGCTAACGATAGCTCAGGCTCTATGCAACTGCTAGACAGACTCCTGATGTTTTGAGACCAGTCACGAGGACAAAAACCACCAGTCTACATTATGTAAAATGTGTTTTGCTATATATTTGAATCTCTGTCCCGTCAAAGTCCAAACGGCAGGGGTATAGTGGTTTATAGTGGGATTTTCCATACCTGTCCCATTGACTTCAATAATAATGGCACCAAAGTCTGGCACCAGTGGCTGACTCAGTGATGTATTGTCCCTTCCTTCTTTATATGGTTCATTGCCTTTTGTACATTCTATATGGATCCCTTCTCCGGCTTCCTTTATCAGAGCTGTTTTTCACTCCTGCCCAGACATTTGCTGCATGTCCTTTGGAAATAGACAATTCTTAATAAAAATGAGAATCTGTTGAGAGTGAGAAGCCTAGCTATGGTGCAGGTCTTGACATACTCAAACTAATGCACCTGGCACCAATCACCATACTCTGTTCAAAAGCATTTAAATCATTTGTATGACTCACTCACCCTGTACATGACACACATACCCAATACAATAGCCTTAATTGTCTAAAACACTTAAGGATGATTGTACTGATATTTATTTATACGGATACAAGTGGATTTAATAGGTGAACTCAATAAGGGATCAGCTTTTACAGCTTTCAGTGCATTTCATGGAAATTGTAGGTGCACAAAATGCTCTGTGCATATTATATATCCATATAAAATTAAGTATTTCCAGAGAGCACACCAGATAATGAACTGTGACCAACTCCTGCAACACAGAGTCATTTTGGATCAACTGCAAAATAGAAAATAGTAATCAAAAAATTCCTTTTTTAGACAGCTATGAACATTATCATTAACACGATAGCTGTGACAGCAGAGGAAAGTAGAAGCTAATCTGACAAGTAAAAGTCTTGCATCGTTATGGCAGCATTTAAATGCAGTTGGTTTTACCTAAAATCCATGACTTCTGACTTGTTAAGGGCCATCCACGAGAGGCAACCAGAATATCTGTCCCAGACTCTAATACCAGTGCAACTAAGTCACAAGTAGGGCCCATAATGTCATGTTCTGACCCAGACCCTGAAAATAATAACTGTGGTTTTGGACGTGTGGCCTTCTACTGTAGCTAATTCAAACATTAGCAAGTTACATCCTCTACCGCTGAATGCCTAATGCACAGACAAAGGAAAATGTAGCCTCCTCTAAAATGGAATGGTAAAGGAAACAAAGGAGGGCCTCTACCTATTTCTCTATTACAAAATCTCCTCAGTTGCAGAGCAGGGTGCAGGGTATCCAGCATCTACCCAGCTTGATTTTGAGCTATTGATCCAGCGTGAGCTGTCCACCATGATACCTTATGGGGAAACAGTCCACTTTCAGTGAAATGCTGTACAGGACTCCTGGACAGCATTTCTGCATTGTCTGCATCAATTCTCATTTTGGCTCATGACCCCTAAAATAAAGCAATGCCTACTCATGATCCCCCCCTCCCAGGCTGCACATGCACAGAGGTGAGGAGTTCAACTGTGGAATGATTTTGCCCTTTTCGGTCTGTTCCATTTGATTGTCAGAGGAGGACTAGAGGGAGAAATTGATTTATTTCACAAGACACAAAGTAACTTTTAGAGAAAAATCAGAAAAGTGAAACATGATGATAAATTTGTATGCTATATGGAAATGCACTTTAAACTCTGTCTTTCTTCAGTGAACACCCTTACCTGGCAAGCTTTCACTATGAATGCTTCAAAATCATCTCCATGGAAACCAAATACAATGACCAGTACCAATTTCACAGCACGTTTTCATTTAAAGCAGCTAATTATCCAGGCATAATTCTACTGCATTTGTCACACAGTTTAGCTGGGGTGGGTGCTAGGGGTGTAATGATTCACCAGTTTGAACTAACACGCTAGTTTAATATCTAACATAAAGGGTGTATTGATTCAAACAGTTTATCTGGGGCAGAAGTTGAGAGAGAATCACAACTAAATCTTTGTGGCATTCGCTATTTCAGAAAAGCCTGATGTGGTGTTGGTCTTTTTTCCCTTGTGTTTAGCACCAAATATCTCCATTTAGTCCTTGTGTATTTCTCTCTCTCTAAATCTATATGCTTGTCTCTTCCAGTGTTGTCAGCCAGGTGAGGGTTCATGTCATGAGTGCTCCTGCCCTTTGCTCGTAGAGGACAAGCTTTCCCCTCCTCCCTACAGTGCTTCTCTGCTCGTTGTTTTATCAAAAATGTCAATCGACAGACAGAAAATAACGTACCCAACATCTAAGCTGCAAGTGTGGACCTACTTTGGTTTTCATGAGAAAGATAGAAAACTTAAATCAAGCTTGGGAAGATGAAAAATTTACAGGTAGCAGTACTAATCTTGCAACCTATTCTAAGAGGCGCCATGGACTCATGGGAGAGAGCGTCCCTGCTTGCCCCTCTTCACCTGCAGCTAAAAGAAAAAAAAAAGTATAAAAATGTTCTTCCATGCCTCACTCACCGACAGCTATGTATGGTCAGAATTGATTACTGAGGCCATTGCACTATATGTATAAGGATCTGCCAGTATAGAGTCAGGTAGAGAATGAAGGGATTTAGACACCTGCTGCACTCAGGAGCCTCAGTGTAACATACCAAGTAAGCCAGGAGTTTTCAATACTGCTCCTCAGGATGTTAAATACTGTTGGTTTTCTTTTCTACCAGGTAGTTTCTTTTTTTTTTTATTCTTTTTTTTTTCATGACGTGAATAGGTGTGTCATACAGTGATACATAATAATAGTAATCAAGCAATATAATGATAAATTAAGATAAACCATGACAATGTTTGAAGTACATATTGAAGTTTTTACAGTGTGTCATAGTAATTTGGAATTCACAGAAAAACATCTTTAACCCTATTTCATATTTGAAGGTCTGCATGCTGTATTCCATGAATCCATAAATTTTTCTTCAATCAAAATTATCCCCCACTCTCATCAGCAACAGAATACCAGAATACCATCTGGGATGCAGTCACTTTGCATCCCAGCTGTTAATAGTCCTGATTAGATAGCCAGAATGAAAACCGGCGTGGATTTGGTGAACCAGGATTGAAAACCACTAAGGCTGGACTGCACTGACAAGAATTCAGTTGTAACCAGATTAAGTAATGGTTTACCATTAAATGTAGCACCAAATGTTAAAACTAATTTGCAACTGACGACTGAATGTAAACCTCTCTTTAAACCTCAGTTTAGTTTTTACTCTAAACCTAGATTAAATTTAATTCTGTTGCACCAAAACTTTAAACTCCAATTTAATTTGTCCATTTAATGATCTTCTAAATAATCTTTGAAATTACTGCTCCATTAAATCAGCCAAAAGTCAGTTTTTCTCATTTTATTTATTTATTTATTTATTATTGATAAGCATGCATCTATAGGTTTAAATCATTAGACTTTACTAAATCACGATTAGGTTTTAATCGTACAATGGAGCTTTGCTTAATTTTAAATATAGATTTATTCATTTTAAACCTAGTTTTGATAAACTCTTGTTAGAACTAATCTTTGACTAAACTCTTGTTGGTGCAACTGAGTGTTACTAGGCAATATGTCACTGTAAAGTGTATCCCCAGATTGTCTGTTCTTAATTTTTTACTATCAAAAATTTGATTCCAAATTGGATGTCATAATGTTCGTCGTTCTAATTTAATTTTACCTACATCTTTTTCTCGCAGATACCTGGATTGATTTATGGTAATTATTCCTTCTTGATTCTTTCTTGCAACCACTGGCGAAACTATTACACAAGCAAAAAACAACTGTTTGCATAATATAGTATTATTTAATATTGCATTATGGCTAAGTGTGAGTGTGTTGAATCGCTGATCTGTAATTTGATGTGTATCAAATTGGCATCAGTAGAACGAGATACACATCCTTCCTTGGTGTAACAGTATTGACTTTATACGTTAACTTATTAAATGTGCACATTTTATAAGCCCATCTATTTGTGCACACTTTATGTAACTCAAGTACATATTTAACATCAAGGATTTCTTCAGAAACAGCCCAAAGCTGGTGTTAGACTTTGAGTTTGTTTTCCACTCAAATCAAGATCTGCAAGGTCAGAAGTCTCCCAAACATTTTTGACAAGCAGAAAACTAGAGGAAGGAGAGAGAATAGCTGTGATTGAGCAGCGCTGCTCCTTGGGACTCATGTGTTTATGTGCTCTGTGTCTGTCAGATTGCCCCAAACTGCTCCAGATTATGTTTTACTTGTGCGAAGTAAATATAAGTAAAAATCAGATATCTGTCAGAAGTAAACTCACCACAGAACAGGTGTGATTTTGGATGGCTCTGGAGGATAGTGGGATACATGGTACTTGGGAAGGATATGTACGTGTGTGTGTGTGTGTGTGTGTGCGTGCCTGCACGGGTGTGTCCATTTGTTTGAGATGAGCTTTGTTTCCTGTACAATTGAAGCTGCTGAAGTGGGAGTATGAATTGTCTCCTGTGAAACACAACAGTGTTTTCTGGTGTACAATCAAATCAGAGTTGTCAGAGTTTTGTTTACTGAACATTCTGACGATCATGTTGTGGTTACTGCTGCTCACTGAAAGCAATATGTGATGTTCACTTTATGAAAACAGCTACACACCTGGGTTCCTTTGATATAAACCTTTAAACAGCACAAGTCTACAGCGCAGCAACAGGACTGAATAATGTTGTGTTTGGGGGTTTAGAGAGAGCTCTTCAAGGGGAAACAGATCGTTATTATTCCTTTGATTTCCATCAGGAAAGGTGGAGCAGGCTTGAGAGGGCTGAGTGAAAAACAAAAAATAAATAACTTAAAAAAAAAAAAAAAAAACAGGACCATAAGCAGTTAAGTTCTTCTGGCCTGATAAGCTTGCTGAAGGGCCTGATTAATGTTAGAACTGGCAACGCCCCGCAGCCATCAAATCATCAGTTTGCGGAAGACACTTTGTCACAAGCAAGTGGATAATTTACTTATTTTTTCACAGATCGTAACCAAAAGGAACTTTGCTACTTAAAGGATAGGTTCATCCTTTTGGGTTTGTTTGGCATCTCGCAGAATTGTCAGTCCAGTGGGGTAATCATTTAAAAAACCTTTAAAAAATCTTTTAAAAAAACAGGTAAGTAGATTTAGACACACCGGCTACTATATACTTACATACAGCTAACCAACCCAAGTTTAGCTGTGGTGTATTATTTATTGGGTTATTTTAAGGGAAGATCAAATCACCGTGACACTTAAAACAACAAAAACAACAAAAAAACAAAACAAAGCAGATGAGCTGCATCTGGGGGTTCTTGGTGAACAAGGCAGTTAACATGATTTTTTTTTTGTTTGTTTGTTTTTTGTTTTTTTTTTCCAGAACTGCAGCAAGTGATAGATACAGTGACAGATACTGCAATGGTGCTGCATCACATCTCTACTTGTTTGTGTATTTGTTTACCTGTAATGTGACACTTCCATGCTCCAAAAAAAAAAAAAAAAAAAAAATTATCAAGGG